>LPNX010107521.1:62586-72955 GCA_001517045.1 Pseudotsuga menziesii
TGCACTGTGATGGAAATCCAGCTGAAGTTAGCTTTCATCTTTAAATCATTTAACAGTGAGTGAAATCTAATGTGTGTTAGCTTTCATAATGTAGTTTCACATCTAGCACAACCACATTGTCATCAATCACAATGCACCATGATAGAAATCTAGCCAGAGTTAGTTATCGTTCTTAAAACATTGCACGGTCAATAAAGCTAATGCTTGTTAGCTTTCATAAGGTAGTTTTCCATCTAACAGGGCTACATTGTTATCAAATACATTACACCATGATGAAAATCTAGTTGGAGTTAGCTTTCCTTCTAGCAACATGGCACTATAAGGGAAAGCTTTGTTAGCTCATTACACCACGATGAAAATCCAACTAGAGTTAGATTTTTTTTTAACAACATGGCACTATGAGTGAAAGCTAATGTGTGTTAGCTTTCATAAAGTATTTTTCCATATAACACAACCACATTGTCATCAAGCACATTGCACCGTGTTGGAAATCTTGCTGGAGTTGACTTTCATTCTTAAATCGTTGCACGATGAGTGAAATCTAATGTGTAAGCCTTCATAGTGTATTTTTCCATCTAACACAACCACATTGTCATTAATCACAATGCACCATGATGGAAATCTATCTAGAGTTAGCTTTCATTCTTAAAACATTGCATGGTGTTTAAAGCTAATGTTTGTTAGCCTTCATAAAGTAGTTTTTCATTTAACACAATGACATTGTCATCAAATACATTACACCATGATGGAAATCTAGTTGGAGTTAGTTTTCCTTCTAACAACATGGCACTATAAGGGAAAGCTTATGTGTGTTAGCTCATCACACCTTGATATAAATCTAGCTAGAGTTAACTTTTCTTTTAACAACATGGCATGATGAGCGAAAGCTAATGTGTGTTTGTTTTCATAAGGTAGTTTTCCATGTAACACAACGACATTGTCATCAATCACATTGCGGCGTGTTGAAAATCTAGTTGAAGTAAGATTTCATCCTTAGATCGTTGCACAATGAGTGAAATGTAATATGTGTAAGCTTTCATAGTGTAGTTTTCCATCTAGCATAGCCACATTGTCATCAATCACAAAGCACAATGATGAAAATCTAGCTGGAGTTAGTTTTCATTCTTAAAACATTGCACGGTGAGTAAAAGTTAATGTGTGTTACATTTCATAAGGTAGATTTCCATCTAACACTGCCACATTATCATCAAATACATTACACCATGATGGAAATCTAGCTGGAGTTAGCTTTCCTTCTAACATGGCACTATGAGTGAAAGCTTATGTGTGTTAGCTCATTACACCATTATGAAAATTTAGTTGGAGTTAGCTTTCTTTTTAACATGGCATGTTGAGTGAAAGCTAATGTGTGTTAGCTTTCATAAGGTAGTTTTCCATCTAACACAACCATATTGTCATATTGCATCGTGATGGAAATCTAGCTGAAGTTAGCTTTCAACCTTAAATCGTTGCACTGTGAGTGAAATCTAATGTGTGTTACCTTTCATAATGTAGTTTACCATTTATTACAACCACATTGTCAACAATCAAAATGCACCATGTTGGAAATCTAGCTAGAGTTAGCTTTCGTTCTTAAAACATTGCACGATGAGTAACAACTAATGCGTGTTAGCTTTCGTAAGGTAGTTTTCTATCTAACACAACCACATTGTCATCAAATACATTACACCATGATGAAAATCTAGCTGGAGTTAGTTTTTCCTTCTAACTACATGGCACAATGAGTGAAAGTCAATGTGGGTTAGCTTTGATAAGGTAGTTTTCCATCTAACACAACCACATCGTCATCGATCACATTGAACCATGATGGAAATCTAGCTAGTGTTAGATTTTGTTCTTAAATCATTGCACGGTGAGTGAAATCTAATGTGTGTTAGCTTTCATAATGTAGTTTTCCATCTAACACAATCACATTGTCATCAATCACAATGCCCCATGATGAAAATCTAGCTAGAGTCAGCTTTCGTTCTTAAAACATTGCACAGTAAGTAAAGCTAATGTCTATTAGCTTTCATAAGGTACTTTTCCATCTAACACAGCCACATTGTTATCAAATACATTACACCATTATGGAAATCTAGTTGGAGTTAGTTTTCCTTCTAACAACTTGGCACTATAAGGGAAAGCTTATGTGTGTTAGCTCATTAAACAATGATGTAAATCTTGTTGGAGTTATAGCTTTCATTTTAACAACATGGCACAGTGAGTGAAAGCTAATGTGTGTTAGTTTTCATAAAATAGTTTTCATGTAACACAACCACATTGCACCGTATTGGAAATCTAGTTGGAGTTAGCTTTCATCCTTAAATCATTGCACTGTGAGTGAAATCTAATGTGTGTAAGCTTTCATAGTGTAGTTTTTCATCTAGCACAACCACATTGTCATCAATCACAATGCCCCATGATGGAAATCTAGTTGTGGTTAGTTTTCGTTCTTAAAACATTACATAGTGAGTAAAGCTAATGTCTGTTAGCTTTCATAAGGTAGTTTTCCATCTAACACAGCCACATTGCTATCAAATACATTACACCATGATGGAAATCTAGTTGGAGTTAGCTTTCCTTCTAACAACATGGCATTATAAGGGAAATCTTATGTGTGTTAGCTCATTACATCATGATGGAAATCTAGCTGGAGTTAGCTTTCATTTTAACATGGCACGGTGAGTGAAAGCTAATGTGTGTTAGCTTTCATAAGTTAGTTTTCCATGTAACACAACTACATTGTCATCAATCACATTGCACGGAGTTAGAAATATAGCTGGAGTTAGCTTTCATCCTTAAATCGTTGCATGATGAGTGAAATCTAATGTTTGTAACATTTCATAGTGTAGTTTCCATGTAGCACAACCACATTGTCATCAATCACAATGCACCATGGTGGAAATCTAGTTGGAGTTAGCTTTCGTTCTTAAAACATTGCATGGTGAGTAAAACTAATGTATGTTAGCTTTCATAAGGTAGTTTTCCATCTAACATAGTCACATTGTCATCAAATACATAACACCATGATGAAAATCTAGCTGGAGTTAGCTTTCCTTCTAACAACATGGCACTATAAGGGAAAGCTTATGTGTGTTAGTTGATTACACCATGATGAAAATCTAGCTGGAGTTAGCCTTCCTTCTAACAACATGGCACTATAAGGGAAAGCTTATGTGTGTTAGTTGATTACACCATGATGAAAATCTAGCTAGAGTTAGCTTTCATTTTAACAACATGGCATGATGAATGAAAGCTAATGTGTGTTAGCTTTCATAAGGTAGTTTTCCATCTAACATAACCACATTGTCATCAATCACATCGTACCGCGATGAAAATCTAAATGGAGTTAGATTTCATCCTTAAATTGTTGCACGATGAGTGAACTCTAATTTGTGTAAGCTTTCATAATGTAGTTTTTCATCTAGCACAACCACATCATTATCAATCACAATGCATCATGATGGAAATCTAGCTAGAGTTAGTTTTCCATCTTAAACAGTGCACGGTTAGTAAAAGCTAATGTGTGTTAGCTTTCATAAGGTATTTTCCATCCAACACAACCACATTGTCATCAAATACATTACACCATTATGGAAATCTAACTGGAGTTAGCTTTCCTTCTAACATGACACTATGAGTGAAAGATTATGTGTGTTAGCTCATTACACCATTATGAAAATCTAACATATTCTTTTTTCCTAAAGGAAACGGGTGTGAATTTTGATTGCAGACCCTGACACCCATAGGGAAGAATAAGTCGTTCCAAGGTTTTGTTAAGAGTTTGAATCAATAGGAGAGGAACAAATCAATGAAAATATGAATTTAGCTTCTTCTTTTTTTCGCATAGGAATGGTGAAAAATATTTGTTAAAATTGCAATTTTGGATAAATGAAATTGTTGTTTTAATATAGTAATGGATTGAGCACCATGGAATATTATTACTGCAATTGATTGTGCAATGTTAACATATGATATCGACAATTTCATCAATCCAACATAATTATTGTTAAATTTCAACAAAAAATAGAGTTTTCTTACTCTAGTAACCAAAAAAAGACAAGTTCATAACTCATTTAGAGTACAGCCAAATAAAATAAATTGACAAGACAGAGCCAGAAGACTCTAAGAAGCAAAATAACTAGAGGGAGATTTGATTTGCTCAATTTTTTTTTCAAGCAGAAAAAACTTATACTTTTACTATTCAATTAAGAATCAAGAAGTATATATCCAAACAGTCTTAGTGTAACTAAAGCAATAATAATAAATATCAACTAGACCATGTGGTTAGCTTGAATTTCTGTAAAAATTGTATGCATGCAAAATACTTGGAAATGACTGTTAATTTTGCAGGTTAGATGATTTTTAGTACCAGTAATAAAATTCAATACATGAACATATAAAGAAGTAAACTATAGAAGATAAAGAATCTTAACCATTGTTGGATCCGCCTTATACTCAGTTAGTTCTGATTTTGATCTTGTCACTGAAAGGAAAAGTCAAACTAGTTGAACCATATACGTACCTTGAGAGAGAGGGAGTAAACAGACCTTAGTTTCTTCAATCAATTTAGCAGTGCAGTTAAGGAGAATCACATAGTTGCACTCAGAGTGAAAGATGTGCAGTCAAGCACTCTACCAACAGATTCACGGTGAACAAATTCCCGAAGCCAGTCAGGGTGGATCAAACAGAAAGACTCAGCCTGTGCAGAGAATAGATCGTAGTAAATCCCATGCAGAATAACACAGAGGTAAAATCTGCAGACTGATGTGGAGAAGGAGAAACGCAGCCCAGACGGAGTAAATCCAGGCAGATCGATGAAGACCAGGCAAAGTGATCCCGAGAAGACAAATCATGAGAAAAAAAAACAACAATCAAAATTCAAGCCCGTGAAGGTAAGCTGTAAGCCAGGCCGTGAAGGAAAAAACCAGCAATAAAAAATCCAAGCCCGTGAAGACAGTCGTGAGCCAGGCCGTGAAGGAATAGCAGGAATAAAAAATCCAAGACCGTGAAGACAGTCGTGAGCCAGGCCGTGAAGGAATAGCAGCAATAAAAAATCCAAGCCCGTGGAGAAAGCCGTGAGCCAGGCCGTGAAGGAAAAAACCAACAATAAAAAATCCAAGCTCGTGAAGACAGCCGTGAGCTAGGCCGTGAAGGAAAAACTAGCAGTCAAAAATCCAAGCCCATGAAGACAGCCATGAGCTAGGCCATGAAGGAATAGCAGCAATCAAAAATCCAAGACCATGAAGACAACCATGAGCCAGGCCATGAAGGAATAGCAGCAATAAAAAATCCAAGCTCGTGGAGAAAGCCGTGGTGAGATCCCAAAGTCACGTGTAATGAAACTAAAAATAATCTCTTCCTTAAATAGGTTAGGGTAAATAAAAAAATCACTTAGAATAGAATTAACGGAGGCCCACACAAAAAATAAATATAATCATAAAAATAAAAATTAGGTAGTCCAAAACCGTCCCAACAAAAGTCAAAAAGATTTTAATATAATAAAAAGTAAATTGTCAAAAAGTCTATTGATAAGACTAAAATAATTCTTTAATGAAATTATAATAAAATGAAAGTCCAAGGGTCCAACATAAAGTCCAAAATCATAAGTGGGTCATTATAATAAAAAAAACATAAGGTAACCATACAAATAAATGGTTCAATGATCTTTAATAAATCATCAAGTAAATATACTCCATAAAGTAGGAGTCATCATAGTGAAAGGTGCACACAAGTAATAGTGCTAAGACTAGTAAGAATAGGACCAAGATTCAACAACCACAAGATCAAGGTGAACCGTAAAGGTGGACAATCAATCAAATAGGATCAATAAGACCAAATACTTTTCTCTCTCTCAAGGTACATAGTTTTCTATATTTTGTCATCACTCTATAAGGGGGAAGATCCAAATGGATGGTACAATCCTTTTGTCCTTGACACTGCTCCTAAAGGTTAGGTACTAGGGACATCGTCAAGGGGTGGCCAGTCCCTTGAGAATCAACCTAGCAATAACCGATTAGGAGAGGGGACATCATTATCTTCCATTCTTAATGAATGGATTTCAGCCTGAGGCTGAGTTTCAGTCTCACACTGAAAATTGATCAACTACCTACAGTACCTACTTGGACATCGTGTCCCTGGTCCTATACCAGAATATATCTTTGCCTCCACCTGCAGGCTCTACTTGGACATCACATCCTTGGTCCTAGACCAAAATACCCTAGAGGCATATAGGGGCCCTAGCCACATGCTAGGGGCTTTGCCATGGCATCAACATGCTTGGTCCTAGACCAAGAACCCCAGGAGACTATTGGGGGCCCTAGGGTACCTTCTAGGGTCTTACTTTGTCCTAGTCAATTGACTAGGAAACCATTCTCTGAGAATGGGTCTCATAGCTGCACTAACTTTAACAATGACTTCCTAGAGAACATTGATTCTTGAATCTGAGGAAAAGACACCAGTTGTTTTAGACAAGTTTGTTTAAAACAAAAATATAGAATATATTTCAACACCAAAACAGGAGCACAATTCATGCTCATCTATAACCTTCTTAAGTGAAGTTCAAAATTCTAGTTTAGAAAAAGAGTTCATACTTAAAGCCAATTA
Source organism: Pseudotsuga menziesii (assembly GCA_001517045.1). Taxonomy (NCBI): domain Eukaryota; kingdom Viridiplantae; phylum Streptophyta; class Pinopsida; order Pinales; family Pinaceae; genus Pseudotsuga; species Pseudotsuga menziesii. The sequence goes on from LPNX010107521.1 coordinate 69,196, forward strand.
GTCTTGAGTGCCCTGTAATAGATGGAAAATGCAAGAAACTTGTGAAGCTGAGTAATACTCTGTTCATTGCACTTGTTGCAAGAATTCTATGTCACTTTCCTTTTTGATTTACTGTGTGCAAACTGTATACGTTTATTGTCCAATATGCATCTGATAAATGAAATTTTGTATTGAATGGGGCAGTGGAATTCCTGTATTAAATTCCATTGAATGGGGAAATGAAATTCCTGAGTTGTGAATTTCAATTAAGTGTCACAGATAACCAAATTCGAATTGAGATTTTTACCATTTGAAACTCTCAAGAAGCTCCACTGAGGATTGAGAAAGAATTGGATCATGACTATTGGTTATTACCCAAATGTAGAGTGGACTATTGATTACTAAAAGAAGTGCAAACTATAAATTTGAGCCATCTTTAACACATTCTGCCATTGGTGTTATGTTTGAACAAATTCTAAATGCAACCTCGACAAGCCAGTTATTGTGTTAGATCTTGATGCAATTGCAATGTAATATTGAGATGGAAAACTATCCATCTTACTTTGTGAATTTTGTGGATTGCAATGGTCTCAACCTTCACTCAAGGAGAGTGGTAGTAGATACTTTCCATCCATAATCAAAGAGCAATTTGAAAAATAAAATGTTAGAAAGCAACAACCACACACCAAGATCAACCACATCAACCTCTTGCACAAGATAAACAAAAGGAGAATCCACTTTTTCTAGAGAGGCTTGGACAAACCAAGACACCTACCCAGCTTGACTTTGATTTTTTGGTGGACCTACAAAATTTGTGTTAAAATTCCACTTATCCAAGCTATCAAGGATGTTCCTATCTACAAAAGGGTTAGAGAATATAGTCTCAAGAGATTTATGAGAATACCTCAAAGACTTCATGGTGTTACAGAGAAAGTCTTTACCCAATGGGTATCCCTTGATTCTAGGTAGACCTTGGTTAACAACAATTGTTGCTTACATTGCTTGCAGTTATAGAGGCATGACTATTGCCCATGGAAAATCCCTTGAAGGTTGACTATGTACCTAAATTGCCAGTAAACTTGGGTACGGGAGACCTTAGACGTAATGTTCTGGTTCATGTGAATATCATGTTCCTCACCCAATTGTAACCTCGCTGAATGCCTGGAGATCTTAGCAGATTCTGACTTGCTCACCCTTGTAGATAAGGTATCCTTTTCTCCTTAGCCTTTTGTCCCCGCTTTAATTTCTTATCCATGTAGTGCACTAGAAGCCATGGTTATGTTAGAATATGAACCACTTTCAGAGAGTAATGTAAAACAAATATGCTGCACCCATAATTGATAATCAAGGTTATTTGCAGCTTCTTCCAAACCAAAATCACCTCAAAACTGCCCAGAACTTTCTAGACAGTGTCCTAACTTATAATTTAAGCCTTTCTTGCTGTTGCAAATATCTTAGAATGCCTTTATTTATAAGCATGTTCAGATCCATCCATGTTGACCCTCTGCTACTGCACAAACTTGATAAGTTTTGCTTAGATTAGCTGCTACAGGGATGGAATGACTTCAACAGGAGCTAGGGCATCGTCAAACTCAACCAAATGAAAAAACTGGCACCCACCTTCATCATGTTGGATGTCAACCCAATCAAAGACTCCAATTTTTTCCTTTGGACTTTTGCATTCCACCAAGTGAGCAAGATTTTTCATCGTGTTCTTGAAGTTGCAACTCAACTTGTATAAAATCAAGTATGTCTTTTGAATATTGCACACAATATTGAATGTGAGTTATTGTTTTCTTGTCGATCATGATAGTGGTGTCGATAATAGAAAATAGTAGAGTGTTTAGTAACTCTCCAAGGTCATTTAATTTTGCTATTGAAAAATTGAACTCACTTAAAAGAAGCACTTTTTGCAACTCCACCCTTTTACAAACAAGACTCGACAAATGGAATTTTGACTCAGAAAGTAGAAGGTGTTGGGTTCAACTAAAAATGCACATAATTGCAATGACTTATAGGAAATAAGCACAAATGAACACATAGTTTGCAAGTTACAAAATGATATGTACAAAATAAATGCCTTACCTCTATAATCTTGAGTGATGATTGCTCAATTGTGGTATGGGTGATAGTGTCTCACAACTGATATGAAAATGTAGTTCTAAATGGAGTGCTTCCTACTTTCAAAAATAACATGAACGACTACCTAGAGAGAAGAGAGCATTATTGAGTTTACTGACTGGTCGCGAATATTTATCTTGAGGAGAATCATATTCTGAATGGTGAGGAATGCACTTCTCTCAAGAAGCAGGGTGCTCTTTGAAATTAGAAAAATGCATACTAGTAATTTAAATGACCTTAAGTGGTATGCATTAGGGACTGCAATTTTCTTCAATTAATAGGGTCAAGCCTCAATTTGTCAATTAACAAATTTAAGGCTTGATATCAAAATTTCTGATATCGTCATATTCTAGTTCTCATACGACTTTCACACAATCTTTACTATCAAAACCCCTCCTTTTTTTTCATTTTTCATTTTTAATGAAATCCTTATAATCTAGTGTTAAATACCATTTCCAGGAGAGGTTAATACAACTCTTGATTACTATCAGAATGTTTTTCTGATTGTTGTACTTTAGTTGGCGTGACCTTTTCATGTAGATTCCTTTGGATCGGTATTTCTGCAAATGTCTACACAGCAACACACAAAGTTTGGAAGAAGGATTCACACTGGAATGTGTTTCTTCTTACAGTTCACAACACGTCGTAACTTCTCAGAGTGTCATCAACAGTCTAGGTAGACAAACTGCTCAGCTCCACAGAGTTTGCAATGCTCATCAACAGTCTAGGTAGACAAATTGTGTAGCTCCACAGAGTTTGCAATGCTCACCTCCACACACTACTTTGTTAATACTCCTACGTGACCAAGGGAACTCTCCACCAACAAGGCGTAATTAGCACATTCAATGCATAGAGATGTTTAACACTACAATATGAAGGAATACACCACTAGTCTTTATGCAACTCACTTAAAGGTTCAACAAATACACTTAATGCAGCTCCTCATGCAGCATTCTCCAACAGAAATGGATGGAAAGCATTTATTTCTTGAACATACAGTTGATATCCAGGTTTGGTACAAGCGGCCTTCCTCAAAAATTCCAAATTCTACTCATTTCCAAGATTTACCAACCTATTTGGAAACAATATGAGCCACCTTGGGTAATGTAATGAGAGTGCCTACAAGCCATTTTGAGAACCATTTGAGGTCTGATGTTTCTAGTGCAGTATCTTTAATAACTGAGCCAAGAGTTGAAGATAACAAAGAGATATTTTAAAAGGTCATCAGAGAGGGAAAGCAATATTCATAATGATGAAAACAATATTTTGAATTTTTCTTCTTATCTTGAAGAAATAAGGATACAATCACCAGATTCAGGCATTATTTCATAGCAGGCCATGAGTGAAAAGCAGTTTGGTTAGAAAAGGAAAAGCATGGAAAAATAAATTAGAGGTTCTCAATTAGTGCCTGAAAGTGAGTTCCTAGATCGTAGAAAAATAGTGATAGATAACATTGTCAGCAATTTTGAATCTTTTAAACATGGAAGCACTGAAGAGAGCATTCAGGTTTCAAACTATAAAGAAAATTTGAAGGGTGAAAAAGATTTTAAAAATAGTTATGAAAATTGTGTTCCTATTGTCAAAGATCATGTGCTTTCTACATTTGTGACTAAAGACAATGAAGTTAGGGTAGTTCCAAACACTTATTTGTATCAGAATT
>LPNX010107521.1:81788-101705 GCA_001517045.1 Pseudotsuga menziesii
ACACATACTTCCTATCCATACAGTTGGGTTTTTTACACATACTTCCTATTCATGGGTTGTTTTCTAAGAATTTGTTATCTCCTTGTGTTTCCTATATAGAGAAAGCAATAGCTATGAGTTCTGAAAAGCAGACTCTGTTTCCTTTATTGGATAGAAAAGCCCAGAGAAAAGGATTCAAGACACAACATGGACTAGGAAGAAAAAGATTAAATTAGACAGCTGGTATTATAAAAACATGTCCATTGTACAAAGGTTTTGATCGCTGTGCCATTAAATTGACTACCATGCCATTAAACTAACCTACAAAGTACAATCCTAAGAACCTTTGGCAGTTTTCCTAAACCCAGATTCTGTTAATGATAAATATTTCAAGCGCAACAAAATTTTGAACGGAAAAGTTTTCCTCAATTTAGATTAAGTAAATGATAAACATGTTTGGGACAACAAAATATTGAATTGGATTCATAGACAAAGCTAATCTGGTTGCAAATGAATTGGCCAATATGGGCTTTAAAAGTAATAGCCATGGTGCGGTATATAAATAATTGAAGGATTGTGGCCATAAGAAGTTCCTGAGAATTATCAGAGACAGTCTAATTGATTTGATAAGCAATGATAAAAATTCATCTTTGAACCATGTTAATCATGCCATTGGATGTCAAAATAATTTATTGTCATTATGATGTGTACGAGGCATCTTGGCATCTGATTCAGACCCTGCCAAAGAACCAAGTTCAAAATAAAATATGTTATGCATCTATCCATGCTATTTCAATTACAGTGAAGGCAGTCCATGTTTTAATTTTCTTTCCCCAATTTTATGTATTAAATTGGTTGTCAGTATATGTGAATGAACTGTAACAATAATATGATTTTCAAGTCCCTAGATGTGTCAATCCTTTGTAAATAGAAGCCATTGTTATCTCTGTATCTTATATGTATGTTGATGAATCTCTGAGGCCACCATTTCCAGAAACGCAGACTTGAGTATATTATTATGTATTTTTTTCTATTTAAGTTGATACAAAATTCTTTACATATGACCTAAAAAAAAGTGAACAGTTGAAAATGCAAATAGCTAAATTATCAAAAACTTTACTGGGATTTTAGATGAAGTGAATGGCTTAGCCATCAGATGTTTTGAATAAAAGTTAAAACTATGTCTGCCAGCATCTCGAGATAGAATGTACATTCAGTTTCAAAAAATAGACCCCAAAGTATAACTGTAGTCTATCAAATTAACAAGCTATTACAATGTCAAACTAATAATTTGTCATTGTAATATCTAGTGACCAAGATTGCCGTTAAGCCCTTCCTTTTCTATTGATCAACCAAATTATGTTAAAATCCATCGAATGTCATATTTAGACTAGAAAGAATTCACAGAGGATTTTGAGATCTGTATGTTACCTTTTCCTAGTTGGTGACTTGAATGCCTGTTGAGGTGAATAGAATTTGTTCACGAAATCTGCAAAACTCGCTGGATGAAATAGTGGGAAATTATCAAGTCGTTGTGGTGGCCAAGTGCAATAAAATACCATAACATCGACGCCTCTAGAGCAGTGTTGGTTTAGACTTATTTTGGCACTATTAAGATGATGTATCAAGCTAGTTTTGCTTCCTGAAAACCCTAGCTGTGTATGCAGCAGTATAGTTCCCTTCCACAATTGAAATCGACAGACTATAACTCCTAACAGGTTGAGTCCAGTGGTTCGATCCAACTTAATAGTAGAATTTGAGTCCACCAATGAATATGCCATTTGGGAAGACCTGCCATTTAAAGTGAACTTGCTAAAAAATTTGAATTGCCTGCACCAAATATCCATGGTTCTATTCCGTTTTTGTTTTCATTGACTACATTTCGAGTACCCTTGAGCAAATGATCCCAACCTTTGAGAATGGTTGTTGTTCAGTGTCTCAAATCAAGCAGGAGAGAGCTTGGTTATTTTTAGGAGAATTCGGAATGGGGCAAAGAAATGATCTCGTTTCCCCAAGCGTTTCTCTTTCCTCACTATCCTTAAATGGAGGCATGAAGGCTTTTCAATTAAACAGTAGCTTGTGTTCTTCTCACCCATTTTTTGTACAGAGATCTTATACTAAGCATTCATTCTTGACCTCCACTGTTTTTTTCGTTTTCCAAGCATATTTAATAACTCAGCGAATAACCCAAACAAATTCCCTTACGGCTTTATAGTATATTTTCAAATAAAGGTAAAATATTATTAAAAAATAAATAAAAATAAAACAAATTGGGGGAGTTAAAGATTAAATTCAAATTTCTTATCAAATAAATGTGTCTATAGATTCCTCTACCCTCCATTGATTTTGATTTTAATTTTGTGGGTTTTGTTTTCCGTTATTTTTTCAAGCATGAAACAAAAAAATATTTTTTTTGACCATGGGGAATGGGTAACTTGTTGAGGTCATCTAGCAAGACCCAGATTCAAATCCGTCAGTTGCCACTATAACCCCAAGAGTATATCCAACAACCCACAAGCTAGATATCTCAATAAGGAATGGGTAACTCATCTGGATCATCTAGCAAGACACAGGCTTAAATCCCTCGGTTGCCACTATAACCCCAAGAGTATATCCAACAACCCACAAGCTAGGTATATCAATAAATTTTGACTCAGCAAAGGCCAAGACGTTCTGACTCCCACTGAGGTGGATATCTATCCAAGGGGTCACCTACCCTTTGAGCCTTATCACAACAGTCCATGTCTCATTAGGGTTTGATCCCTGGTGGGTTGAGTGAAAATCACCTTCCCCCACCATTAGGCCCCCAAGTCCTTTACATGAAACAAAAAAATAATTAGTCTTACAGGAGAGGAAAGAAGAAATGACAAGTACCCTTGAGCTTAGTTTGAATTGCATGCAACGGTTGAGTTGGGTTTGATTGCAGTCTTTCAGTTGTGAGTGGTCTCCTTTGCAATAAAATGATTTGATGTTGATATGAAGAGGCAGTCTTCCACAACTAATGGTATAGATTCAGTGAGTACATGTACGCGATTGGTGCCTCTTTGGTATTTATTCCATCTAAACCAAATCCCCTTGGATTGATGGGCTTCACAAAACTTGGTACACCTTCATTTTTAATAGGGACTTTCTCAATTTGATAGAGATGTGATAGGAAGAATGAAATACGATCTCCATGATTGGGCCATCAAGATAGGTGAATCGGCATGTCTTGTTGCAGAGTGAGTGGTGATATCAAGATGTATTTATATCTTCTAGAGTTCCTCACTCGAAGAAATAATGGCAGTTCAAACATACGAGACTACTACACAAGACGCTAATTTAATGCATTTCCCACTCAATCCTTTGGCTACTCAATTGAATGAAATGATGTATGAAAAGATCCAATTGACATGAAAGAAAGGGTGTACCATAAGCTCCAAACTGACATGCAAAATTAAGATTAGGTAATTATAAAAATACACACCATTTGGAGAGAGGAGAGATACAAATTCTTGGAAACTACGTATGAAATTAGACGCCCAAGAATGTCCATGTGGATTTACCAACCAGCATCAGATCTAGCCTAGCATATGTGATACATACCATTTCGCCCAGTCTTCCCTAGTATATGGGTAGATTCATCAATGCATTATTAAATGTGTCATTCAGCAAGGAAACTAGGTGGATAGTGATACAAAGCCTCATTTGCGGAGCTGACATATGTACATATCTTCCACATTTAACTTGGTTTATGTCACTCATACTCAGGGATTTGGAGTGTAGTGAATACCCAATAGAAACATCTAACTCTTGGAGGTTTGGGGGTGTTAATTCATAGAAAATATTGGAATGAAAGTTGATTATGGAGCTAGGAAGCATGGTCACCAAGAAACCTTATGTTCAAATCTGAAATCTCAAGATCATCGTTGATGTGGGACAAATTGTTATGCCATAAATCAAGCTATTGACACTGATATTGGTGGGTGGCTAAATATAGGACAAGGACCAGTATTTGTAAATTTGCAAAAGGGCAGTGGAGTAGTGCTTTAATTGTTGAGACAGAGATATCATTGGAGACTTGTTTGTTACTGTTATACTCCCTTAATTCAATGCGGGGTATCACTAGAAATCATCCAATCAGGAATGAAATTCTTATCTTGCAAGATGGACCTCATAGGCATGTAATTCATTTGTTTTAATAATAAATATCAATCCCTTCATTTATGTTCATATATTTGTTATTTGATTTAAATGCAAATGTTGTCTTGTTTGGAATTTGGTAGCTAGGATGTTTGTATGAACCTTATGTTATAATCCTTGGAATCCAAGTCTTCATGCCTTGAAAACATAAGAAGCACTACAGAAATTCACTAAATAGTGTTAGAAGTCAGAATATGCATGTAAACAGTAAGAGTTCAGTGGATTTAAGGTGTATTTGACGAAACTCTTCAACCATCATAGCTAAAATATGTCACTCTACAAGGGAAGGAAAGTCATTACATACGAATGTCGGGTGAAGTTGGGGATTTGACCAAGTAATTGGCTAAGAGAAAAACCTACATTTGTGTTTCACCATAGTTAAACTTCACAATAGGTACATTTCACTTTAAATGTTCATTTTATGATGAAATGACATTCAACCTCCAATTTCCAACTTAGGTGATCCTTTTCTCCTTTATGTTTCGGTGATAAAATATTTTTTCTTGTCGAAATGTCGCTCATAATGATGAATTTGGGCCAAAACGACTACCAAGACAAATCATTCGACTGAGACAATTTTTCTAGTTTTCATGTTTCACAAGATAATGAAATGGAAGATACACCAAATGGATGTCAATATTGCCTTCTTGAATGGTGTAGTGGAAGAGGAAGTGTATGTGGAGCAGCCACTCAGTTTTGAGACACATGACAGGGAGACTCATGTGTGTAAGTTGAAGAATGCCCTGTATGGTTTGAAACAGGCACCCAGGACATGGTATGGCAGAATTGACAGCTTCCTATCCAGTTTGGGATTTACCAAGAGTAAAGCGGATTCCAACCTTTACTATAAGGTTGAAGAAGGAAACCAAGTGATACTCCTACTATATGTAGATGATCTGTTTGTAATAGGTGAAGATGGGTTGATTGCTGATACGAAGAGGAAGCTTGCTGCTGAGTTCGAAATGAAGGACTTGGGTATGATGCATTACTTTCTAGGCATGGAGGTGTGGCAGAATACAGATGGGATATCCATGGGACAAGGGAAGTATGTAGTAGAGATCCCGAAGAGGTTCAGGGTGATGGACTGCAAGGCCATGACCACACCTATGGCATCAAACCTGAAGCTATTGAGTGATGCTTCATCAGAGTCAGTTGATGCTATGATGTATCGTCAGATGATTGGGTCCTTAATGTACCTGGCGAATATGAGACCTGATATTTGCTTTGCTGTGAACACATTGAGCCAGTTCCTGACAGATCCCATACATGTTCACTTGATTGCTGCAAAGCATATTTTGAGGTACATGAAGGGTACAGTTGACTATGGGATCGAGTATGAGGCGGATCAAAAGATTAACTTGGAGGGTTATGTGGATTCTGATTGAGCAGGCAGTACCATTGATAGGAAGAGCACTTCAGGGTGCTGCTTCAGTATGGGATCATGTGTGATCTCTTGGTTTAGCAGGAAATAATCTTGTGTGGCACTAAGTACAGCCGAAGCAGAGTATGTCGTAGCTTGTTTGGCTAGTTGTGAAGCAGTGTGGCTAAGGAACCTACTATCTGATTTGTTTTATCTCCAGTTGGATGCTACTTGTATATATTGCGACAACCAGAGTTATATGAAGTTGTCGGAGAACCCGGTGTTCCTTGACAAGTCGAAGCATATCGAGATCAAATACCACTTTATGGTTTCCCTGAGGAAAATATTGGTGTCTATTGTCTCTTGTGATTGATTGCTGTGCATGTTATTCTCTCGGATAAGATCCTAAGATCATACTATCATAATTGATAAAAATATAACAATACAAATATAAGTTTTGATAACACTTCACGTGAGACCTTCCCCTTCATGAAGATTGAAAATGTTAGTGCTTAAACTATAGAAAACTCCCTTTGTTGGACACCAATGCAAGTCCTGGTTTGAAATTGAGCCAACAATATGAGTGTGTTAGTGTTACTCTAGGTTGTTTAGATCAATAGTTGCTAATGCCACCCCTCACCAAAACATCCTCTAATCACATTATTAAACAAGTATCCTTGTTGCAACAATGTTCCTATCACATTATTCCATTGCAATAAGGTTGTTGATTTACTTTAGCATCAAGCAAGTTGTGTTTTCTAACAAATTTCTAAAAAAATGAAAGATAGTGTGACAACCAATCAATCCTAATGGCTTGGTGATAATTGGTTTCAAAGCTTAGACTCTATATTTAATAGTGCTAGGAAAAAAAATCATCAAGGTGTTTACATGTCGATTTTCAAAGATAATATGCACTTGCAAAGGTTTGTAATGGAAGGTTTTTGTAAAGTTTGCACTATGATGATGATGTTGATGATGACGACGACGACGATGATGGCGATGATGATGATGTCATCCATGATGATGAGGAGGATGAAGATGACAATTATTATGATGAGGATGAATATGTTGATGATGATGATGAGGGTGATGGTGATGATGATGGTGGTGATGATGACGACGACGACGACGATGATGATGATGACAGTGATGGTGACAATGATGACATTGAAGGGCATTGTTAAACATCCATGTGTTGTTCGTACAAACAAAAACAAAAAGTGGTGTAAACGGAAACACACCATTGTGTAACAAAGAAAAAGTTAAGCATGTAAAGTTCATTTGTCATGGTCATAAGAATATTAAGTTTAATATAGTGTGATCTAACACATTAGCACATACTGCATTGCATCATCAAGGAATCAACCTCACCACACACATAGGCACATAGTTGGGCCATATGGGGGAGACACATCCTCACACTATTGAATAGAAAAAATGACCTCTTGTTGATCATTATTGGGATACAATCAATTTAGGTGTATGATAAAGGGTCACAAGTCACTAAGACAATATTGGATTACAACACTAGTATCCCTCTAAAACTCGACTTGGGGAAACAAATAGGAAAATATGATATAATAAGATAACACTTGAGATCACAACTCAATTACTAAAGATATTGATAAATAATCATTCATCTATTTTACCAAGTAAATAATCATTCATTCATAAATAAGCATTCCTCTTAGAGGTATTCGATTGGATAGGCTCATAATCCAACTCTCTCTTTTACTTCAGTAGGTGAATACAAGTTCTTTGGGCCATGGACCCTAGTACCATCAAGATTAAGGAGCACGCACACCACTTTGATAAACATGTCAATTACATGGTTGATTATGGATGACGATAACTTAAGTGCGATAATGGCATATACCCAGTGGCCTTCAAGGCTACGGGGCACAAATGAAGCTGTCCAAATGTTAATTGGTTTCAAAGCAAAGTGATATTTTCTATAGATGGATGTAGTGAAAGCCGAGCTCATCATGCATAAAATACTTATTGATGGATCAAATTGACCATCCCCACATTTTAAGGCATATAATTGATAAAAAACATCAACCAAATGACACTTTACAAGGGAGATTCCAGAGATTAAGTTGAGCAGAGTTTGTGAACATATATGGCTATATTTTCTTCATGTTGATTGATATATAGATATTCCACTTTGTATTATAGTTGCTACGTGAACCACCAGATGTACCTAAGAGTCCCCTTCAACTATTACCTAACAATATACATTATTAATGGTAATCCTGAGCCCTTGGTCCAGATCTTTTAGTTCGACAACATTGTTGTTGTCGACTCCTAGATATCCATAATACATTCGAAGCGTAATATGGCCTTGATCATTATGAAGAACCCCACCAAAAACAATTGGTCCTAGATTACCTTTGGAAACACCATCATTTCTTACTGTTGTTACAGACAAGCCCTAATCCTTATTGGCCTTCTCAAAAAAAATTTCCTACCTTGCAGCAACAACTCATCGATTAAAAACCTCTCTTCATCATCATTCTCATCAAATTTTCTTTTGAAAATGGTGTTTGACAACTTCATGTATATGGAGACTTTCTTTTGAAAGGTGAAGAGGAGGGCGATTGGGAACCAGGCGCATGAAAGTTTCGATTTCAGGAGGGACCACAGAGGAGGAGGGCTGTTGGGAACCGCCATCAGTGGTGGCCATGGCGTTTGCAGCAGAGGTGAACCCAAGAACCCTAATGCATGATCTGAAACCCTAGTAGAGCGGCTAAAAATTGTGGTTGTCCCCTATGCAAATATTCACATAAGTTCAATAAATGGTCACAAAAATAACGTAACCATTTAAAATAACTTCCATAATTACAAAAAAAAAATTAATTAATTATATATATTTTTTTTCAAATCAACATTCAACAATTTTCATATCTATAAAAATTATAAATTGAATCACTCAAACATAACTCATTCTAAGCACATCTATAAATTAAAAAAAATACCTTAAACTTAATTTTCAGATTTGATAAATATCTTTTGAAAATTTAGTGGCTATACCCGACGATGACAACAAAACCACGGTTTTTGCCCATTTGCTGTGAAGAGAAATTGCTTGATCAGGTCAGGAATTTTAGTCATGGGTTGGAAAACTTGACCTCATAGTGCGTGGGGATCGATCTACATCTCCTTAGGGGTCAATTTCACTGATTTTTCATAAATGGACTTTCACAGATGAGGTTGTGTTGCATTCTGGTCAGGACGAACGTTTTAGGTATTTTTTCAATCTTCTATAACAATATTTTGTTCGGCTTATTCATATTCATATGCATTTTAAATATTCAAACTGATTTGCTAAAATTTCAACTGATTTGTAAATTAAGGTTCCCGCCAATAGATGAATACACCATTGATGAAAAAAGAATGGTTGTACCAAAACTTGACTGCGGGGATGATAGTGACAATGGAATACTCGTTCTTTCCAAACCATAATTCAATGAATTGGCCTGATCCTTTCACTCCAATTTGCACTGGTTTTCCCTTAAATAACCCACCCAATTTGGCTTGCTATATAATATTCGTTTCCACCTGCCGCCCGATTGTCTGAATCAAGCTTCTTGACGGTGAAGATCAAGGTTAGGCAGGTTTTGTTTTCTCAATCCTTCTGGATTGGATCTGAATGTTTATCTTTAGAAATACATAAAATGTAGTTTTTGATTCAGGGGCGCTAGGATTAGAAGTATTCAATGGTGGTAGGGTTTGGATAACCAGTAGGGATGATGGAGATCCGTGCTGTAATGTGATGATGCCTATTAAGGCAATGGAAGACTGTTCTGCTCTCATCTATGTGCTTTTGATGTATCTTGATGATGTGATGATCTGTTTATAGTGATTGCATGCATTCTGCTCTGTTACTATGAATGAATGTAATTAAAGAATAAGTAGTAATAATAATAATATCTAAGAAAGGACTGGAAAAGAGACCGGCTGGGCGCGCGCGTTAGGGTTGGAAGCTGCTGCGAGCGAGTGAGAGTGGTCATGGCGGCGCCTAGGGGAGGGGAGGGCCCCCCCCCCCCCCCTTCGAGCTCGAATGAGGATGCCTTTCGGAGGCTCCTCAATTGCAAAGGTAAGAAGACCTCCCCTCTGGAGATTCCGAAATTCATCAAGAAGCTGGAGGAAATCCCTAAAATCGCCTTTCCTGAAGAAAAACCAATGAAGATATCTCTGGCATTGGCCAAGTGAGGCCTCGTGGGTCAATTTATGGGATTATGGCCCTCGAGCAATTCTACAGATGACTGGATACAAAGAAATTGGAAGCCCAACCTGAAACATGGAGTAATGTGTTACCCTATTGGGAGAGGATTCTTTGTTTTTGAATTCATCTAAGAAGAAGATCGAGACTTAATATTTAGAAATGGCCCCTACTTCATGGGGACACAGGGATTATACTTGAACAAATGGACACCATATTTTGACCCCTCGGTCGATCTCCCCAAAGAAGTGCTGGTGTGGGTTAGGCTCCTTAATCTTCCTGTGCATTGCTGGGATTTCGAATCTCTGCAGAGAATAGGGAACGAAGTTGGACGGTTCATTGTCAAAGCTGATAATAAGGGACAATACACCTACGCCAGAATTTGTGTGGAAGTTGATCTTGAAGCTGGCCTTCCTAAGGCAGTAAAATTAACCGTTGGATCTTGGACGCATTACCAGAAGCTGAACTACGAGCACTTGCCCTTCAAGTGCAGGAATTGCCAAGAGCATGGCCACTTCCAAAGAAACTGTCCCAAAATGGCTGTTGGGAAAGAAAATACTGAAGGATGGAAAAAAGTAACGAAAGGAAAAATCGCTAACAATGCCAAAATCAAGGAGAAAACGGTCTAGGAACCCCCAAAGGAAGGCAGCTCCAAGCCTATTCCCCAGGAAGCTTCTAATGCAGCTTAAGCCCCCACTAACGCTCCAGAAGCTGAAGAAGCTTGGGTGCCACAAGCCTCAACAGATCCAATCCCTTATCCTGTTGCCTCTAGTTCGTTAAAGGAACACATTAGCTTGGGTTCAGAAACAGGAGCTGAATCCTCTGAGGAAGGAGATACTGAAGCAAGCAGTCCTTCAGGTACCCCAGATCAGCCAAACCGTGGATGAAAGCCAGAGAAGAAGAGAAGGGAAGGGCAGTCCTATAAGGATGTGGTTCAAGGCTCACAGCACACAATTCCAGAAATGATGAACACTAGATCCGGGATGAAGCTTGAAAAGACCCCGAAAGGGGACCATCCCCCTCATCCAGGTAAATAATGCAATACATCTCCTGGAACTACAGAGGACTAGGCAGCACTCTAAAAGAAGAAGCTATAAGGGATTTAGTAAGAGTAATGAGGCCTAAAGTCCTCCTAATCCAGGAGATGAAACTGGAGGAGGATGCTCTCCTCCGAGCAAGTAACTCATTCTGGAAGAAAGGCACGAGTAGGGCTGTGAGCGCAAGAGGAGCTTCAGGGTGTTTAGCAATGTTTTGGGACTCCGCAAAGCTCGATCTATTTGAAGAAGAAGGAACCAATCACTGGTTATTCACAAAATTTCTCCATAAAGAATCTGGTCATCTAGTAAGCCTTTTCAATATGTATGTTCCGGTCTCATATCTTGAGAAAAAAAAGTGTTGGGATTCCTTAAAATTGTTTCTCAACCGACATAATCTTGAAAATATAGTAGTGGCTGGAGATTTAAATGTAACCCTTTCTCTGGCCGAAAAAAAAAGGGGGGTCAATTGTCCGGGATCCTGCAAGAGAGTGGGTGGAAGACCTGATGCTGGATTAGGAACTTGAAGATATCATTCCTGACAGAGGAAAGTACACCTGGTCCAAAAAAAGAACAGGACCTAGTCACATAGCTGCCCGCCTAGACCGGTTCCTTATCCATTCCTCTTTCCTTACCCTTGGACTGATGGTGACCTCCAAGATTCTCCCGCATTATACCTCAAATCACAAACCATTTTCGCTCTCCATTTCTCCTGGGGAAAAGTTAGGCCCTATCCCCTTCCGGTTCAGCCCAATTTGGGTAAATAAGGAAGGATTTCTCAATATTGTGACTAATTCCTGGAATGAACCGGTTTATGGATCCCCATTTTCTGTCTAGGAAGGAAAGCTCAGAAGACTTAAAGTTGATATTAAAGCTTGGGATAAAAAGCTAAGCTGTCCTCCAGCTGAAAGGAAAAGAATCCAGAAGGAGTTGGAACGGCATCAATTGGTCATGGAAGAAGCCCCAATTACTCCTGCCTTGCTCAACCGGGAAGCTGAGCTGCAAAGGAAGTACCACAAAGCTTGTAGAGAAGAGGAAACCTACTGGAGAGTCAAATCAAGGACGCTATGGCTTCAAGTTGGAGACAAAAATACTTCGTTCTTTCACAAGCAAGCCCAAGCTAGGAAAATCTATAACTCCATTAATGAAATCCAGGTACAAGACCAAGTTATAAAGGACTTTAGCGGCATCAAGGAGGTAGCGCATTCCTTTTTCAAAAACCTCTATTCCGCCCCGGATCTGGAGCAAGTGGACCCAAATTCCTATCCTCTATTAGAAATTCCAAATCTGATCAATGATGATGACAACCTGATGCTGAATAGGCCTGTGAGTATACATGAAATCAAGAAATCTCTCTTCAAAATGAATCCTGACAAAGCACCTGGGCCGGATGGATTTACAGCCTGGTTCTATATATCTTGCTGGGACATTATAAAAAATGACTTGTACAGAATGGTCAAGAAGTCTCAGATCTGTACCAAGTTGGGTGGCAGCACCAATACTTCGTTCTTGACCCTTATTCCAAAAGAAAAAGGGGCTAAAAAATTTAACAGATTCAGGCCTATATCCCTGTGCAATACAGGATACAAAATAATTACCAAAATAATGGCCAACAGACTCAAAAGAATCTTGCCTAAGTTAATTCCGGAAAATCAAGGTGGGTTTGTGAAAGGAAGACAGATTATGGACAACATTATTTTAGTCCAAGAGGCCATTCATACCAGCTGCAAGAAAAAAGAGAAGGGTATGGTGGTAAAGCTGGAACTGGCCAATGCTTTTGATAGAGTCAAGCATGATTTTCTTCTTGCAGCCATGAGAAACTTTGGGTTCAATCAGAAATTCATAGTCGGTCAAAGCTTGCATATCAGCCCCCTGGATTGCTCCCTTGGTTAATGGTCGCCCTGCCAACTTCTTCCAGGCCTCAAGAGGTTTAAGGCAAGGCTGTCCTCTTTCCCCTGTGCTCTACGTCATTCAAGCCTCCGTTCTAAGCTTCCAATTGAACAGATGTCTCCAAAACAGGTCTCTCTCAGGCATCAGAATTGTCCCCAAGGTCAAGGAGGTAAACCACGCCTAGTTCACTGATGACACTCTTTTGTTGGGAGCTTCCAACCTTAATACAGGAAGGAACTTTAAAACAAAACTTGACTACTACAGAGAGAGCTCTGGAAGTGAAATAAACTTTCATAAAAGTAATATCTATGGCTGGAACTGCTCTCCTCGTGAAATGCTGGAGTTATCTCGGATCCTGGAAATGGAGGCGTTACAATGTGGGACACTTTTACCTACCTGGGCATTCCAATTTTCAAAGCCTCCCCTAGAGTTGTCCATTGGCTGCCCCTTCTGGACAAGCTAAAAAACAAGATCCATGCGTGGGGGGGAAATTGGCTCAACAAAGCAGGTAAAGTTATTCTGATGAACTTTGTCCTTACCAGCCTTCCAATCTATCAATGCTCGGTTCTTTTAGCCCCAAAAACCATAACAAACAAAATATATGAACTGCTACGTCGCTTCCTCTGGGAAGGTGGTCGAAACTGTGAAAAGAAGCTTCACCTAGTGAGCTGGGACAAGGTCACGAAGTCAAAGATGGAAGGGGGCCTCCAAATCAGAGATGGGGCTACCCAAAACCTAGCCATGGGTGGAAAAATCCTCTGGAGAATGATCACTGGGAAAAGAACGTGGAGCAAGCAAATCATCTGAAAAAAAATACTTCACAGGAGACAAGGAGAGATGTCTCGAGAAACCTACAAAAGTGCAGAAAGGATCCTCGATTTTCTCTCTCTGCAAAAGGGCCCTTCCTTATTTCACTTCTAAGCTCACGTGGATTCTGGGAAACGGGGAAAAAATTAGAATCTGGGAGGATTCTATCCTTGGGGATCAGCCACTCAATGGGTCAATCGATGTAGGAAACATCAAAGCTTGGCTTCAGTCTAAAAATTGCAGCACTCTATGGGACATCTCCTCCTGGAACAATGATGACATAAAATCTTGGAAATGCTGGAACCTAGGAGACTATCTGGGTGAGCTTGAGGAGGAAGCTTCAACTCTGCTGGATTTCCTTCAAGGGAAGTCACCTCTCAGTGCCAGATCCAAAGATAAGCGAGGTTGGGGTTCAAGCTCGGGGAAATACACTGCAGCTATTGGCTACTCTGGTATTTTGGAGATGCCTTGGGTCCCTACCAATCCTGGCCCGTGGAAAGCTCTCTGGAACTTCCCTTCAATACCCAAAGTAGATATATTCATATGGACTTTGCTTCACAATAGCATTTTGACCAGTGAAATCCTAAAGAGGAAAGGCTGGGTAGGGCCCTCCTGCTGCCCTCTGTGTAACAGAGCTGAAGAAACTGCTGAGCATCTTTTCATTACCTGTGACTTTACTAAAGAAGTTTGGAGGCTTCTTTTAGGGTCCGTCTCTCTAAGACTGCCAAATTCAGTAACGGAGCTTATAAGCAGCTGGGAATCCCTTTCTCCCTTCAATCTGAGCAAGAAATCTCTTCTCAATCTCGTTTGGATGTGGGCCCCCAAATTTTTGTGCTGGAAGATTTGGCTGGAGAGGAACAACAGAATTTTTAAGGAGGAAGGTAGGCTCCCTCCTCAGGTGGCTATCAAATCTCGGTCTATGCTTTCAGAAGCCTTAAGTACTAAGCCCTTTATCAGAAATTTGACTACCCTCTCTCCTGAAGAAGAGAGTTGTCTGAAAGAGTTCAATCCGAACCAGCAAATCAATGAAGCAATCAAACCTCCTCAAAAGACAAATTGGGAAATCAGGTTGGATGAACAGGAATTCATTAAGTGGAGATCAGCCCTCGATGAATGGTGCCTCTTCTTTGACAGGGCCTCGAAAGGGAATCCCGGTCAAGCTGGAGGAGGAGGCATCCTCTTTAAGCGCTTTGGCAAACTCCATCTGTCCTATGCATGGGGCCTAGGACACACCTCCAACAATAATGCTGAGTATCTGGCGCTGTGGCAAGGCCTAAAACGAGCTGGGAAGCTAAACATCCAGAAGCTTACTATCTTGGGTGACTCTAGACTGATTGTCAAAGTGTTACACGCTAAGTATGTCCCAACGGATATTAAGCTTGCCCAAATGCACAGGAAAGTCCTTCTCCTTCTGCGGCACTTCAGAACTTACGAGGTATATCACGTTCTGAGGACTCTAAATAGCCTAGCAGATGCTGAGGCTAATCACGGCACTCTACTGAGTAAGAGTCAGTTGATGGTCAATGGTGAGATTTCATATCATTCGTTCCCCTAAGGATAAAGCTGCCCAAGGCCGGTCTCATCACGTGGGCATCTTAACAACTTTGAAGGATCAAGAAAATTGACAGACAGGCAGAATCTACAGCTCAAAGATGCGCCATCTAGACAGAATCTTCAGCTCAGCTTGGATCGTGGATTTCTGGCAGGTCACCAGAAAAATAGAAAGAGCCAATTGAATTTAATCCCCTGCATTACCTACAGTCTCCCGATCCTGCAGGATATGGAAGAGGAGCAGTGTTGCAAGGATAGGATCGAATCGCTGAAGACACAGATCCACGTTCTAAAATTATGGATTAAGTCTGGATTTGTTAATTAAGGTTATGTGTGGTAAAATGAAGATGAAGATCAGTTTAATTTACTCGCATTTGTGCTGTAAAGGCCTTGGTAGCCCCTTTTCCAGATTCTAATTAAATTTTAACCGTTCTCGTAAAAAAAAAATATCTAAGCCTTTTGTTCGTTGCATTTGAATCTAAACCACCAACAAATATCTGCATGACAGTTGAAAAGTGATTAAAAAAAGCATGCACCTTAAAAATCCTCAGAGTAGTACAGTAAGAAATCCACTTACAGTTGTATTATTTGGATCATTGTCTGATTGGAAGTTTCGACCAGCAACTACAGCTGCAGCACCATATGACTGAGGGTAATATTTACCTGAACCAAAAATAAATTAAGAATAGCAAAAGGATTTTCCAAAACCATGTTTGTGGTATTGAAAATTCACATGCAAAATGTCCTGAAAAAAAAGCAAACAAAATGAACATGCAAAGAATGGTAATATCCAGATGACCCCTATCTACCTCAAATATGATAAAATCTTTAGTAAACATATTGTGACTCATCAAGTAGCCAATGATTGTATGCCTCGGTTATTATAATCACATCAACATTGTATTCAAGTTTGTTATGACGTAACAGAATCAATTCCCACCCACACTGACATTGGCTTATGACTTCCAACATCAATATTAAACTTGTTGAAAAGGTGTGGCTGACTGGGGATTTCCCTCTTCTACGTCCTATGAGATACAAAAGCGTTTTCCAAAGCAATCACCAACAAGATTTGAAGTACTATACAAGTATCTATATGGCCTTCAACACAAATCATATTCATGCCAGCCAGATTGTCATTTTACAATACATGTCATAGACAAAGCTGCAGGATACATCTTTTACATCTGAAATAGCTAACAAGCAACAAGCAACAAGACACTAACAAGTGCATGTTTCAAGTTCAACCAAAATCTACTTAGCAGCTAGCTTTAGCATAGATTATGCTTTTTTTACTGTCCAAATCAATTGAATTTTAGACTATCCTTCAAATTAATGTAAAACTTTATATAGGTAGCCGTAAAATTATAGCTAGATGCATGTGATGCTCATGGTGTTGATTTTGAACCATGTGCAGCTCAGCACATGAGGGCTGGCTCCTCCACCCTCCGAGATTCACTATAAATAGAACATGAAATAGAACATGATTCCCTTACATTAAATCTTTACACTTTTTAATAAAATTCTATTAGTGTGCACCTGTATGCATTGTACACCTGCCAGGCTAGGCTAGGTGTCTCTGAACCTTTTGTGCATTTTCCATGCTAGGTGTTTCTAATCCTTTTGTGTATCTGTATGCATTGTACACCTTGAGATATCTCAAGCTAGTGAGCAAGTATGTTTTTAATCTGTATGAGTTGGTTATTGAATGATTTCCTCGTTATAACACGATTTTTCAAAACGTCATTGCTGTATCTTTCATCTAGCTTTGACTTGGTTTTTCTTCCTCCTAAGAGATCATTCCTCAAAACCATTCAAGACGCCAACTACAGAAAAGGTAAGAGAAACAATAGTCAAACAAAATCTTGCTACTATGTTTGCTCTGACAGGTATTTTCTTTGCAGTAGGTATTTTCTCTGCACCAGTTAGTGGTACAAGTTCATCTATGATATTATTGTAATATTATTGTAGTGCCAAAATCTTGTGACAGGGATTCCTAGTTTAAATCTTAAGCTAATTCTAATATAAACAATATCAACCACATAAAGAAGAAAGAAATATAGGCAATAGCAACACTTAGCCTAAAATTTTTCTTTTCCTTTAGTTCTTTGTTTTTTCTTGGTATTGCAGTTGCAATAGAATATGGAATGCCTGAGCCTTTCTCTATCAGCATCCCCATCTAGTTTGTGTGCCTTCTATACTTGGTATCGGTAATTTAACCTATATTGTAACTTTTTTTTCTTGTAAATTTGCACTTTACACAACTTGTTTATTATTATCTTTTGTTAAATCTGACAAGGTAATACTACTAGAAGCACCTATGGATTTGCATAGGGAATCACAAAAAAATTATGCATATAAATTAAAAAACTTCCTCCTCACAATATCAAAGATCTAATGGTAGGGAATCTATGTTCTATGTTCTATTTATAGTTCTATGTTCATGTTCTATTTACAGTTCTATGTTCATGTTAGGGAATTTGTGTTCTATGTTCTATTTCCTGGAAAGAAATGAATGAATAAGCTCATTCTGGAATCTCCTTTCCTGAAGTCTTGTAGGGTTTCTAAAACGAAATCTTGCTTGCCTTCTAATTTCCTCCTGATCCTCACAAAGTCTCCCATCTGAGAGTAAAAGGTGTTTATTTCTATTGGGTTGTCCTGAGAGGGTCCTACAACAACCCTTGTCTGTGAAGTCCTACAACAGCCCCTGATTCTAAATATTTGATTACAACTCCATCCCCGTTGGGGCCTGGGCCATTACAAACATTTTTTTTCCTTCGACCTGGAGGAGGTCCTATCCATCATTCTTTTGTCCTGTCTATCAAGTCAGGATGATAGATCCACAAGTAATTTGAAAAGAAAAAAATTGGGTGCTGAATTTACTCAAATTTCAAACTAAATTGGCCATTGGTTAGACCCTGAATTTAAACAAATTTTAGAATCAAGAATAAAGTTTTTTTTTCCCAAGGAAAAAAAGCTAAGATTCAAGAATAAATTTATCTAACAACCACTGGGAATATGCAGAAATCTGTCAATTCTTTTTGCAATATGATTCCTCCCTACCCGTCAGTTAATCCAATGCTCAAGGGAAACAACTGACCATATGGTTGGATCCCAAAGATGGGTTTCTGAAACAAATTCCACAAGCTTTAGGTTGTCCAAACAGACTGTTGAGCCTTCTTTATCTATTGATGTATGGGAGTACACCCATTTCTCTTCCTAACATTTCTTCCTTGTATTGCAAGTGGGGGAATTGTATTATTTTGTACAAAGAACTATTGGCAACATAATTGTGGACTGTACATTGAATCCAGAAATTAGAACTCAAAATGGGATGACTACATAGTGCACACCTGAATGTATCACAATGTCTAAGAACCAACACATAGCAGAAAATATAGGAAGGGCCTTTTTCTCTATTACCCCACAATAAGTTGGAAAGTCTAACCAATGAAGAAACAAATTAAATATCTTGAGAAGAGTAGCTAGCAGCAAGACCAACAAGATCTCAGGGAGAGAGCAGTAAATGAAGTCTACATGTCAGGGAGAGCAGGAGTTTTCAAAAATATAACTCGTTTTTGGGTATTGTGAAGCTTTTATTTGACCCCTTGTCATTAATGTCAAAGGGGGAGAGTATTTAAAGAGGTGTTTCCTTCAATGACAAAGGCAGAGTTTGTTGAGGTTGTTGATGACATGGAAAACTCATTAAATAACTAGGACAAAGACTTAATGACAAATACAATGACTTGGGTCTTGGAACCCTACACTTGTTTGGATGGACTTACACCTTTGCATATAATGGAGAATGGCATTTGCATATGTTGGCCACATGTATTGTATTTATCCTTGAAGATGTCCATTAAAGTCCTTATCCTTCTTGATATGAAACCCTTGGACATGATCTTCTTGCATGTGGTTGCTTGTGGCTTGGGACCCACAGAATTTGTGGCACGATGGACATTGACCCTTATAGGTCTTCTTGTATGGTTGAGATGATGGTGGAGCCCTCCTCATACATGACATGTCCTTGAGATGTGGTTCCTTGGTTATGATGCACCTATATATGTTCATGGGTGTGATATTCTTGTTGATACCCTTGATTTGATGAGTATATGGTGGAGTCTTCCTCCTTGTTGATATGAAGTCTATGGTGTGAAGGCCATTGAATCCCTCATTATTTTGATGATGTCCATTGAATCCCTTTGCCTTGGTTGTTAACCCTTTGACTTGACTTGGTTTATGGCTTGTTTTTTGACATCCTTATGAGGATTTTGATGTCTTGAACAAATTGAAGAATTTAAGGGTACTAGACCAGTAAATTGCAAATAAGTCCATCATATGGAGATAGTCCTTGTCAAGCCCTTTCCAGTGATACATGGAGCATCTCCTAATTCCTTACGGTTGAAGAGATGAAGTTTTGAAGTTGGTGTACCCCACCTTTTTGGGTAAGCTGGCCAAACAAAATAAAATTAAAAAATTCAATAAAGGGCAGGTTGGCTCAATAAAATATTTTAAGAAAAAAATGTATAAATGTGAAGCCAACATCCTCATTCATCACTCATCCAAAATTTGGTTTTTAGCTCTGATTTTCAGACTGTTTACTGAGGCATAATTCGGGTGGGGAAGAGGACAGCCACAGGCCTAATTTATTAGACATTTTTAGTGTGTATACAACTCTGAAATTTTGGGTATGCATTAGCTCTGAGGTAGCCGCAATAACATACTCACAACAACAACAATCTGATGTGGAGGCATTTAAATAGACAACCAATGTACCATTTAAGTCTAAAAGCCTTCTTTCAGCCTTGAAGCAGACCAAACTCAGACACAAGTAAGATCTTTGGCATTTGAAGATCATCTAAGAATTGAAGCTTTGTAACCCAGATAAA
>LPNX010107547.1:40089-51814 GCA_001517045.1 Pseudotsuga menziesii
GACACTGGACATGCCCATCCAGCGAGCTCCCTCATGAGAGTCTTGTGGAGGAGATCATGAGAGTTTTGTGGAGGAGATCGAATAGCTTGGGGAAGAATCAAGATCTTATTGATGTTCTGATGGCCCGAATCTAAACCTATCTGCTTGGGTGAAGCCATTAATCAGAGTAGTATAAGTCACGCTATTGGGCACTATTCCCCTGCCCCTCATCTCCTGCATCAACCCCAGATCCTCGTCCATCAGACCCGCATCAGAGAACCCCTGAATCAAACTGATGTAGGTAAAAACATCTGGGGCCATCCCCTTCTCAACCATGAGAATCTGCATTTCTATGGAAAAATCGAGCTCGCCCATTTTACAGAGCCCATCAATCAAAGAAATGTAGATGACAACATCGAGCTCGCAAACTATGGCCGAGTCCTCTCCGCTGCATTGCGGGCCACCCAACACCACATGCTGCTCCCCCATGAATACTCCTTGCTCGCCCACGCATAGTACGTCACACTACCATTTCCCTGCATCTTTACCTTGCTTCCACTCCATCTGCGCCACACTTCCTCTACGCTTCAGCTTCCTCTCCTCATGCTCCTTCCAGCCCACCTTCGTTGCTCCTCGCTAACACACTCCCACCTTCTCCCAGCCACACGGTCTCCCTAACCACCAGGCACTCCCTTCCATAGTAGCCTGCACATGCCCACTCATCTCCTTCCTCCATGCCGTCACTGCCCATTCTCTTCCCCCACTTTCTCCCTTCTCGTCGTCTTCTTCTCTACACTCATGCTCATTGCACTGCCTCCTCCATGCGCTTAGTTTCTCCCTCACCTTACAACTCCTACCACCTGCATACCTCACTCCTTAGACCTACGCACATCCATTCCGTTGTTTCTCGCTCCCTCACCGCTCACACCATGCGCCCAGTCATCTCCTCAACCTGCGTTTACTCCATGCTGTCTTCCCACCGCTCTGCCTACCCACTGCTCTACTTACCCACTGACTCTCCCCATTGGCCACCATCTCGTTCATAAGAACAACAACTTCAGTAAATCTACCCTGCTTGCAGAGCCCCGGGCCCGTGTAAGTGGAAGTGGCGTTATTGGGAAAGCAGCCACTGATAACCATCTCCTCCAGGAATTCAATTGACAATACCCTGCCCGAATCATCTCCTCCAGCAATTCAATTGACAATACCCCACCCGAATCATCTCCTCCAGCAATTCAATTGACAATACCCCGCCCGATCGCAGTGGATCTTCTCATTTAATATGAAATGAAATATCTTGGAGGCTGGGTCGATATGCATAAGCCATTAATGCGCTTGGTACACGTATAAGGTTGATAGGTACTAAAGATAGAAATCACAAAAATTGTTGATGGGCAATTTTTATCTTAGCCCTTTTAATGTAATTTTAATTTAAAAGCTCCATTTTTTATTAAAATGACAAAAATTAAAAACCCCATTTTAAATGACGTGCAAATTTTAAATTCCCCTTCACTGACGGCCTAGGAGCCCTTTGACGGGCATTGATGGCTTGAATTTTGATCCCTAGTCCCGATCTGCCATGGAATCTTAGTGGCCGTACATAATAAAATCGCTCGGTCATAGTTCACTCACAAATATTTGCCAGGGAATGGAGTTGTTTCAAGCCTTAATTTAAAGATTAATCCTAGGGATTGACATTGTTCCAATCAATTACAATATTAATCCAAGATTAATCAATCAATTGTTTCGAGACTGATTATGTAGCGGAGAACACTGCACTGCTTCCCTAAATATCATTTTGCTTATTTCTTTGCACACAATTTAGAGCCATATACCCACGCCAAACAATATTTAGCATGCTGTAGAGCATTTAATGTTGTTGCAATAGGCTTGATGACCGCTGGATCTCGAGCAACTGAAAATCCAACGATCACCAGACCTGCGACAGCCGCATTAAATGGTCTATAGCATGCTAAATATTGTTTGTCCCACTACATGTTGTCCTTGTTGTCCTTATTGCAAGAGACAACGTCTAAATTTCCAATAATAGTGAGGGCATGCAAAGCATGGACACGATGTTTGGTTCAGTAACAGGCACGCATTAAAGCCTGAAGATTTTGTACGAATGAATAGATATCCTATAATTCTTGTCTGCCATTTGAAGGGTGGGTTCCTTTCAATGTTCAAAATGGAACGCTTCCTAGCCCTTCCACATGGTTATTGCCCTTTTGGCCCTTATTGGGCAGTGTACAATAGTGATCCATAGTGATCGATATGTGTTGACTACTTATTCATTGACCATAAAAGTTTTCAAGTTTTTCATAGTTTCACATAGGGAAAAGGGTTTTATTATTTTTTTCAAATATTTAACTCTATTTAATTGCTACCTAATTGGCTGAATGAATTGGGGTGTTATTGTAGAGGCGACGACGCAAATCTCGGGAATGAAAGAAAAGATTTAATAGGATACCAATTACCCTACTTACCTTGTCAGCACTTGATTCTCATGTGTGCACCTTATACACCGTCGTCCCTTCAACTCACCCCATCCAATGCATCGTCGGCCCCCCAACTCACTTTCCTCCACTGTCTCTGCCCCCAATGCATCACCCTCCGCCTCCAACTCGTCGCCCTTCAATGCACCGCCTTTACGAAACTATATAATGATTAATTCAATGCAGTGCTTAACTCATTCCTGAATGTATTTATAACCAAGATCTATTTCTGAATGTATTTACCAAGATCTGTCCGCACCGGCTCGTTGATCTCACAGGACCGACTCTTTGATATCACAACCTTCACTGCACCACCAATTGATTTCATTTCCCAGTGCAGATTCTCCACAAATATTATGGTTACTAAAGTTTCACAGGTTTACTCTAACCTTATTATTCTCAGTTAGTTGGTTCAATAATATTACTTTCAATTTTGTTTTCAGGTTGGAGAGATGACACAATTTTCTTATGGAGAAAAAAGATTGAGTTGCATACTTACATTCTACTGCGTATTTAAGACAGTTGTTATACATATTTATCATACAAAATATACATATTACTTTAATTTTATTAGAATTGAACTATGGACGACGAAGCACCCTCCATTTGGCGTAACCAGAGCAATGTCCACAAAGTATTCATGTCCAGGGTCTGAGTCCCACATGAACTGAATTCTATCCTCCTGTAGCACACAATTTCTTTCTACATTCTATCTGGTTATATAAGGGAAAGTACAGTGCATTCTATTTGGTTATATCAGGGAAAGTACAGCTTATTGCTTGACTATTTTAGTATATTGAATCCAATATAAATGTTTGAACTATTAGATTTAAGTTGATCTATAATAGATTTCATGCATTTTTGAACTATCATATTTCAAGCATTTTTGAACTATCAAATTTAAATGACTAAATTCAAAATATTCAAAAATAAATAAATTTTCAAAAGTAAATTTGGTTCAGAGCAAAACTTGATCTGTTTGTTACTCACTCATTGTTTATTTGAAAATTTTCATGACACAAGATAAATTATCACATAGTCTACTTAGAGGAGAGCTATCAAACCAGAGCTACCAAGAAAAAGCTACCTAGCAATGGTGTCATTGCCAACCATATTCCTGCCTTCCACCCTGCATTATGGAAGCCCGCGTAAAGCCATCGTACTAGTGAGACGTCAGCTACATTTTTTAGAACACCTAATAACTAGTCCCCGAAACCTTGAATGAGTAGTGGGCTAGTTATTCCATTGTCAACCGACCAGGTAAGGGAAGATCGAAGAACGCCTGCCAATACAACTTGTCTAGGTTTCGGTGATTTTAACAAAACGCATTGTATTTTCATCATCTACTGCGGAAATGGAAGCCATCCTTAAGAGCTATAATTTAATTCTACCCACCTCTTATGATAAGAGCCTTTCAAGCATCCTTATTCCTTCATCAACCTTATTTTACATTTCCATATCCATTTTCACACATGGATTATTAAAAACAGTGTAGGCACTTGCTTGTTTATATAATTTTCAATAANAGCCTTTCAAGAATCCTTATTCCTTCATCAACCTTATTTTACATTTCCATATCCATTTTCACACATGGATTATTAAAAACAGTGTAGGCACTTGCTTGTTTATATAATTTTCAATAATGAAACAAGGAATTAGTTCCAGACCTGTCTGTATGTCACAGCTACAGTTATATTGTACAAAATGCATTCAATCACTGTCTCTCTTATACTATTGTTATCTTTATCTCCCTGGATATAGGTACAGGTGAAAACATTGGGCAAGGGCCAGCTCCACCATGAAACCGCAAGGGTTTCAATTGTCTATAGAAATCCTGTACGCCTCTTTCATCATACTGATCGAGATTCTTACTTAAGAAATGTGCCATACTATGTTTATCCAAAGCAGTGGAAACATGGTCAAAATTCTTGCATATAAGTACATTGCATTTCACTGATTGAGATCCCATTGGAGCTAGCTGAAGACCAAAAACGTGTCAATGATGAATGCACACTGGCATAAAGGTTACAGTTGTTGCTTTGAGATGGTACTGATGAGTTTTATCCTCCCATTCATTCTCTATAATGAGAACCATCCTCAAACCATGCTACAACTGACAAAGAAAATGCATAAGAAGAAAAACACAGTCATGGGAAAGATGAGGAAGAAAATGGTGATGAAAGTGTTGCATATTTAACCTTTTGGAATTTGCTGGGTTGCAAAAGAAGTAGAAAAAACATAAAGAGACTGAATTTGACAAATTGCCATCGTCTTCTTCATTCACATTGTATGGAGCACACATGGTAAGCAGGTGTCTGTTCTTATTGTTATTAGTTAACAACAATGTGTGGACAAATGTTGAATGTTGGTTATCTATTGATTACCACTACAGATTTAATGATAATTATTATAGCCTTTTTCATGATCATTAAGGATGCTATTATCTAAGTATTTCATATGTTTATCAGTTTTATGTAGATTGAATGGGTACGGCCTCCTTGCTGGAATGGTTTGTCTGATGGGCCTCCCCTTTCACTTTCACCAAACTCAACTTAGGCTATCCTTTCCATTTAACTAGTCTCATCAACCTAACCCATCTACTAGTCTCACACAAACTGAATTTCCTCATCCCTCCTCTTTCCTAGTCGACATTTGCAATAATTCCTACGTGGGACACACCGAATCCCACTTGACGTTTTCATAATGAGAATCTAATTAAAATAGCCTCATCATCTTCCTCAAATCTCAATAAGTCTCATTGTTATTCTTAATCAAAAGTAGATGAAATTTCGCATTAAATTGGCTCTATCATGTCTCATCGTGATTCTCAATCAAAAGGACCTCGCCTTAATAAATGGAAAAAAAAAATTAGTTAAGTCAGTAAGGTAATATGTAAATTACACTAAAGACAATATTATTCAATTCGTGATAATTCATAATCACACTAATACTTATGATTTTACTAGATGTATGTTTAAACTTTTTTTCATTCTAGTCTTTCAACACAAGAAGCTAGAGTATCTTTGTCGTCTGTATTTTAACATAGTTTGATGAATTTCATGAGCAAATCATGTCAGAAAAGGCTGCAACATAGAGAGAATCTACTCTCGCTGCAACACAGAGAGAATCTACTCTCACTGCAACCCAGAGAGAATCACTCAAAGAAGATTTTTTTATAATAACCCAAATTTGTCATGACAAACTCTAATGCATGTGTCCACTACAAATTTGCAAATTTTGCAAATTTCTTCATTGGTAGGCAATGTTACTCTGTAGCCACTTGTTAGAATTGCAAAGTTAAATTGCCCTTCCAAAAAAGTTCAAAAGCTTATGTTAACTCTTCCAATTGAGAACGACATAATTTACGACAATATTTTAAAAGAAGGGTAAGATTTTAAATTATCCATTAATATAAATGTTATGATGTGTTTAAATTTATAAGTAATAAATTTTCATTAAAACATATTAAGAGCGTATGAACATGAACATCAATTGACCTTCAAAAATTAGGATCACTATCTAAAATATTGGAATTTGGAAATGTCATGATTTGTAAGTCTTGGGAAGTTAGGTCGTCGTGCAAATGGAGGATGAGGTGATATTAGGAAGCTAGGTCGTCATACAAATGGAGGATGAGCTAAGCTACGCACTCGTTTGTAGTGATTAGATCAAAATGCCAAAAAAGTTGTATTAGGTATACATGAAATTATATAGTTTTATCCTTATTTGTGTGTATGTAGTTATTTATCCTAAAGGAGATGGTCTTTTGAATATGATCTAATGACCAATTTTGCCACTGGTTTTCTAGTTTACCTAGTACTGGAGGAAGTTCCTTTGTTGTTTTATACGTAATTTCTCCATAAAAAAGATGAGATGATTTTAAAATTCAGCATCTCATTATTAGCAGCCTATGGCTTCTCATGAGTCAGCATTCACTCAATTTTGATCGACAACTTTCCTTCCTTAAACTCCACGGAGGGAGCTCCCTGTTTCTTCATCAATATCATATTAGACCAATATTTGAAAGATTCAGAAGGTACTCTCTTAGTATGTGAAGTCGACCTAGCTAACAAAAGAACTAGGTTGCTAATGGGATCACCCCGGCAGTAAACGTAGATGACTTAGCTTACTAATGAAGGGATTCATTTGGACGCTTACCTTATTAAGAAAGAAACCAATAGTACATATGTGAATTAACATCTTGTACNCCCCAGCAGTAAACGTAGATGACTTAGCTTACTAATGAAGGGATTCATTTGGACGCTTACCTTATTAAGAAAGAAACCAATAGTACATATGTGAATTAACATCTTGTACTCATATTTCTATTTTATCCTCAATATCAATATTTTCAAAGAACAAGAAAAATGAATAAGAGAATAGAATGAAAGATAAAAGTAAGCCAGAGAATTGTAAACTAAGCCATATAATCATATATAATTGGTTGGAATTCATTAGTAACATGGATGGGAATTTTGGATGTCTAGCTAAAAAACATCAATTGCAATTTGTGACCTCCATGGTTCCAACTTCCACCTGTTTGTTTGTCAGGGATTTTGCAACAACGTTTAACCAACTTATATTTTGCATGCCATTCTAGAAGCATGGAAGCCACGAGCTCATCCTACTGTGTGTTTGTGAGGTTGACAACGTGGACAATGGGATTTCCCAATTCCCATAGCTCAATTGTTGACCATGTTGATGCAATAACGTTGTTGGGCGTGCTCTTCACTCCTCTCCATGTATATTGGGATGCAATACCTATGGTGTTGTAGCTATAATTGTAGGTAACACATTAATGGTTTTCATGTTAAATACTAAATTTCTTGCCATTTCGATTCACTCAATCACAGATCCATACAAAACACACAATAAATTTCATTAAAACCCTCAGGATTTCAATCCTGGAGCCCCGAGCTCTTGATTGCTCAATCTTGGAATTTTCTCTCCAAACTTCCAATCCTACCATTAGCAATTTTGCAAATTTATTATGGGGTTCTTGTTCTATTTAAAAGGAAGATTACAGAGACTCAATTGCAGATTGAGTTGCAACTTTGTAAGGCTCTAGTTCATGACGTGTATGGCATGTGCTCAAGATTGATGCCATTTCCTTGCCCCTCCATCCTGTCTACAGACCTGTCGTCTATCATGACAACTGGCCCAGGTAAATTGGTGTCTGGTGATGCTACATTGCTAGAATCCTATGTGTGTTTTAATTAATATTACTATTTTGGGGGGAAGTTGTTGTAATACCACTGGCCTAGATATTATAACTGATATTGCATTGTAAACATTTTTTCTATGAAGCATGTACATATCATTTTATTATTTTAATATAAAATTACAGTTGGTTGCGTGATGAGGAAAAATACTGAAGAGGAGATCTAGATATTAACCAAGGGTGGTGAGGGGGTAAGGTTTACCCTTGTACCTTGTTAAGGTATTTAGAAATCCAAACCTTATGTCAAAATACTAAAACCCATGTTCCTAAGCCAAACTCAAAGGGGGCAGTGTTTAATAATAAAATATTATTAATTATAGTTTTGGGGGTAAGCTTAATTAGTTTTAATTAAGTGTGATTAATTTTGGAGAGGGTAATGTGGCTCCTTTTGAACATCCACATGGGAACCCAAGGAGGACACTCGCCTCACTTGAGAGATGGAGGAAAAACAAGTGGTGAGGTTCGAGGGTATGGGAGAGCTAGGTAGAGAGGAAAATCGAACATGGTTTGAGAAAATTAAGGGATGTTACAATTGTTGGCTTGTTGTTACGAATTATGGGTTGATACCAATTTTCTTTTGTTACAATTTCTTTCAATTACAAATTGCTTGCATTTATAATTGCTTGTTGTTGCTACCTGTTAGTTCTTAATAGTTACATGTGAAGCTGTTGTGGTGGATTAAACCTTGAGGGAAATTCATACATTTGCAGTGAAGTATATCACTATGTGTTTGTGAAGTAGCTATGGTGGGTTAATTGTGAAATTGGCATGGAAATTGGTCTAAAATTGTTGTCTTTGCCTATCTATGCTTGATTATACTTTATCCTTTACTGACTAGATATCCTTGTTTAATCCTTGTGAGTGAACTGAGGGGGTTGGTTAGTTACCTATGGTTAATGTCTAGATCTTGGCTTTGGTGTGGACTTGGTAGCTGAAATAATACAAGTTGGAAAAGTCCTACAGTTGGGAGAAGCGTGGATTACACACAGCAAGTTGCTTTCTTTAGGACAAATCTTCAGATAAGTATATGCATAATTTTAATTCTATGTTAATTCTATATTAAGTATGTGTTGAATGATTGTTAGAAGAAAATTAATGGTGAAAATTTATGAATATAACTGCATATGCTCTTATATGTTAATTTGCTCGAATAATGTTTTTAGGAATTTATGTTAGTGCATTTTGGTGCATGAAATACCCTATTTTTAAACTCACTATGTATTTTGGATATGGCTGAAAATGCCCTACCTTTTTATTGATTTGTTAAATTTTGTTAAAGTAGTTTGTATGGTTTCCAAATACCATGGGACTAGTCACATTTACCATGATTTGTATCCAATGGAAATTAGTTTGGTTTATTGTTTAAAATATCTTAAGCAAGTTAGTAAAATTGTTTTTAAATTAAGTCTGATATTAAATATTAGTTTGAACTAATTATTTTTGTTGTTGTAAGTGCTGCTAAAATTGTTGTTGTTACTCACCAACACTATTGAAATAGTTTATTTTGTTGTTGTTACTTGTTGTAAGTGTTGTTGTTACTCACTAGAAATTTTTAAATTAATTTATATTGTTGTAACTGCTACTTAAATTATTGTTGTTACTCACCAACAGTCTTGAAGTAGTTTATTTTGTTGTTTTTACTTAATGAAACTGTTGTTGTTACTCACTAGCAGTATTGAAATAATTTATATTGCCAATGTTACTTGTTGAAACTGGTGCTGATACTCAGTAGAAGTTTTAAACTAAATGTTTCTTCTTGAGACTGTTGTTGATACTTACTAGCAGTTTTATACTAATTTATATTGTTGTTGTTACTCACTAGCAGTCTTGAAATAGTTTATTTTATTGTTGGTATATGCATGTAATTGCTAATGTTACTCGTCAACAGTTTTGAGACTAAGACCTTTCATATTTAAAGTTAAAGTTATTATTCATTTATATTTTTAATAGATATGTGATATGCAATTAACATTTGTGAGGTAAATTATATATCTTTTTAGAGGTTCATACTTGTGCAAAGGTGTGCATAATGTGTTTATGCATGTAATTAATTTACATAAAAAATGGAGTGTGTTAGTTTAGTTCGATGTAACACAAGCAGGCGTTACAAGAGCTGAGGCTACAATTTTTGAACCTCTGGGTATCTATTTGCTTTCATATAGAAAACAAATGTTTAAATGTATTTATTATATTACCTAATGGGAGAATTGGTATTGTTAGTAATGAGTAGTTGAGGTTATGGTTCTCATCTTTTGAGTTTGATTTTATTTTGTTTACAAACCTTGTATAATTCTTGAATGGGGAATGATGGATTAACTTAGTTTACATCTGTTTAATCTTGGTGAAACAAGATGTTTGAATAATTTGGGAACATGATCATAAATTTTATTTGAACTTTATGATCTTTTAAATAATAATAATAATATAAAAAAATTGAAGTTTAAGATATTTTATTTTTGTAATATGTTACTAAATAAAAATATAAATTGTGACTTGTAAAATTATGAAATAAGATTTGCAAGAAGAGACCAAGCAGGAGTTTGGCCCCTTGCCAGAATGTTATGTGCATTCTCAACTTATCGATTCAATATATTAATACCTAGTAGGGGTTCATGTTTGTACGTGTAACTGTAAGAAGGAATTTCAATTGTAAATATAAGATTGTTGGTCTCCTAAAGAGTGTGAAGCTATAAAGTTATTTTTTACTAGCAAGATTATTTTCTCGAGTGAGAAATTATTCTTTGATGATGTATGTTTCTCATTAACAATGACAATGATTGTATGAGGGATTTATCCTTAAAGCCTCAATTGTATGATACTTAGGTGTTGAATAAAGTCTTTAGAGGACATTTGTTTTGGTTGTATGTGGCGAGGGATCCTTGGTTAATAACCAATTGTGATCTCTGATGATCGTGTATGGTCATTGTTTTTGTAAATTGTCTCTGGTTGTTATGTAATAGTGTTTTTGAACCAGGCAATTGTTTTCTGTTGAATGTTGGTTATTGTTGTCAAAATCAGAGTAGTTCACTGATTAGTAAATGATGTATGCATCAACATAGATGGAGTTCTTGACACTATAAACACAACATAGATGGAGTTCTTGACACTATAAACACAAATGTGTCTCCCTGTTATGTTGTCAAGAGGAAACTAGGGAAGGGGGAATACATTGTTTAGCATAAATTTGCTTGAATGTGGTAACATGGATATATCACATAATCTATGGGATTGTGTGAAGTGCTTAAGTAGTTACCTTAAACTCCTAAGAAGGTTGATTGGTTTGCTAGTTGTAGACATATTAACCAAGCCTTAGGGTTTTCTACTTTATTTGTAATTTTTTTACCTTTGTGTTTCCTCAAGTTTCCAGTTGGTAATATAAATGAAGAAATGACAAGGGATTTTCAATGATTTTCTGAATGCCTGAATGATTGATAACCAATAGATCTGAAGGGTGATGCTTATCGATAGAATATGTCGTTTCCATGCTTGACTTCCCTGAATTTGTGAACTGTATTGTTCATAATTGAATTTTTGAGTTTTAGAATGTGTTGCTTAGCCATAGCTAATGTCTGGTGAAAGGGAAAAATTCCACACATATCAATCTTGGTGGATTTCTGAGCACCTGAATAGTGAAGAGTATCATTGTTCTGAGGAAACTAGGAAGCAAAGTGGTTTATTTGGTGTTGAGCTAGTTGAAGCTAAGACTTTGAAGTGTTAATACTCATATATGTGAAGAGAATGTTGATTTCTTGGTTGCATTTATTGTTTATTGCTTTAAGTGATTAATTAAGTAATGTATATACTCATGAAATATATTTAAATTAGTGCCATAGTTGCACATCAGGTTCTAAAAATGTTGGAATAATGCATAAGTTATATATGCATCCATTGCGTGAAGTTTACTTTCTTATATTATTATGCTCAATTTGAATCATAATCTTTCTGACTGGAAATAAACTGCTGAATGGATAAATTGATTCTGAGTAGAGTTTCTAGCTGAAGATTATCTCTAGTTGTTTGGTTTTGGATA
>LPNX010107559.1:8254-29111 GCA_001517045.1 Pseudotsuga menziesii
TTTTAACCATGGGAACA
The DNA here is from genome assembly GCA_001517045.1 of Pseudotsuga menziesii. NCBI lineage: Eukaryota > Viridiplantae > Streptophyta > Pinopsida > Pinales > Pinaceae > Pseudotsuga > Pseudotsuga menziesii. The sequence goes on from LPNX010107559.1 coordinate 8,272, forward strand.
ACAACCTCCCAAGAGTATATCTAACAGCCTGCAAGCTAGATATACCAGTAACTTGTGACTTAGTAGGGGTCGAGACTTCCCGAAGCCCNTTTTTAACCATGGGAACAACAACCTCCCAAGAGTATATCTAACAGCCTGCAAGCTAGATATACCAGTAACTTGTGACTTAGTAGGGGTCGAGACTTCCCGAAGCCCACCGAGGTGAGCCTCTATCCGAGGGGTCGCCTACCCTTCGAGCCTTGTTGTCACAAGAAGCCAATGAACAACCATACCCCGTCGATTTTGAACCTGTGATCTCCAAAAAGATAACACATATTCTTAACTATTAAACCAACTCTACGCTTGGCTAATAACTTTGTTACAGAATATGTGGGAAATCCAATAATCTTTACGACGGGTAGACCGTACATGCGCGACACAATGGGATTCAATGGAATTAGTTTCTCCTTCGTGTTCTCGTCAAACAATAAGTTTTTAATGGCCATTACTTCACTAATCATCTTTCTGCTCGGGTTCAATTCCAATGGCTGGGCGTTGAAACCAAATTCTGGTGAAGTGGGATGTTGAGTCAGCTCACCCACCGCTGCCAACTCAGTTTGGTCTGTCAACTGGTATATAGAACGTAAGTGATGGAATTAAACGCTAGAAGGCTTCTCCATGAAGCTATCTCTCCACAGACAGCCGTGGAAGGATCTAGACGCCGTCTATTCGAGAAAAATCTTTTGGTTTTTGTATTTTTATTGAAAACATTGTATTCTATTGGTTGTTGCTGGTTGATTGTATTTTAGTGCCGCAGACTCTTTTTATCTCTGCTCTCACTATTGCTGCACTAGCTTTTATCAGCATACGCGATTCTTCATATTCTGTAACCTGTGATTTGTTACTGCACAAAAGAGTTCCGAGTTGGTTTCTCTATTATTATAACTAGGCAAGCACACAAGAGTTGGATATGGTTCAAAGGCTTGAGTTCAATCATGTTTGCAATGCTCTGTTTCTAAGAGAGTCAATTGAATGACACACCTTTTGAATTCGTTTGTGCAAAAACCATGTTCAAAGGTTCCAACCCAGTTGCTCAAATCTGCAACGTGTAAATATGAATACTTCCTTGAATGCTTGGTCTGATAGATGAACCAAATACTTTTGTTTGTATGAGGGTTGTTGAGGACTGATAGTGGCCAAGGAAGAAGGTGGCTTACCAATTGCCAATGTTGCATTTTTCAACTACCAATATAACTTCAGCTCAATAAATCTTTGTTATAATTACCATTGGCATGAAATTTTGCTTGAAATAAGCTTTCATCAACATGTATGCAATCGTCAATGAATAAGCCTTACAACATGTATGGAATGGCATATTATTTAATTGTATTTATATGGAAAGGGATATTACCATAACCTCAATGTATGAGATGGCTTTTCTTTGAAAAGCTCAATACCATTCATTAACCCTACATGATATGAACACCATTCAAAAAGAGGAATGATAAATACATCCAAACCCAAAGTGGAGTAAACCATCTCTTAATTGACTTACGACAAAGGTGGTGAGCAAAACCATCTCTTAATTGACTTACGACAAAGGTGGTGAGCAAGACAAGCTTACTTGACGGCCAACTCATTAAAGCTTTGATATGTCTAGAGACAAAGATGCTCACAAACTGCCAAAAACTTGGAGGAAGGAGCAATTACAAAATTCAAGCTTGTTTTGGTGTCATGACTTACCACCCAATGATTGCACTCCAACAAACAATGCTTAACTAAGGAAATATGCTCATCCTATTCAAGCATTCAACATGTTCATGATAATTTACAAAGAAAATACAATTACAGAGTTAAATACAAGAAAATACTTATCTTGAGAAGAAGCTTCCCTGTAATTAGCTATGTTGTTGCAACGTTCCACCCAACCATAGGCCAGTGTGCTCCTCAATCTATCAGTGCGACTGCCACCCTCGAGCTAGGAATGATTTCCACAAGGAACTAGGGAATACATACTCACACACAACAAGATCATACACCCACAACCAAGCCAACACAAAGATGCACTTCACAACCAAATACAAGTTCTGGCTATGAAAACATATGTCCCAGGAACCAAAATTGAAAATGGCAATTGGAGAAAAATGACCCAAGTGATCAAAACATTTCAGGAAACGTTTAATGGCCTCATAGAGGCAAATACGTACTCTATTTACACCCAAATCATGGGTCTACCTTCCCAGCCATTGAGCATAACCAAAAGGGATGGGTTTACAACCAAAACGACTTGGTAAAATGGGGAAAAACACCTTGTGAGAGAAATGTGATTTCACCAAGCGTTTCTGGGCATTGTAGAGGCTAAAACGACCTCCATATACACCCAAATCATGGGTCTCCTTTTCCCATTCATTGCACAATACCAAAAACGAAATCCTGGGTATGGGAAAATGAGGAAATGACATAAAAACATGGGGGTAAATGCACAGCAAGCTCCAGCTGCGTGAGGAAGAAAAAAAAGCTTCGAAGCCCCCCCCGCCCCCCAAATCGTGAATCCTTGCTACACATTCACTCAACAAAAGAAAAATGAATTTCTAGCCATGGAAAAATGGAGAAAACAACCCAAACGTGAAGGAAAACACATAGGAGCTCCAAAATGTGTGAGAGAGCAAAACATATGGGTGAACAATGGGATGGGCATGCATTTCCAAGCATTTAATTGCCCAAGAATTCAAAAACACATTTTCCAAAAATGTGTGGCTTCCCAAATTTGAATTTGACTCCCATACTCTTCCCATCCCCATACATTAACTAACTCAACCACTTTTGGATGACTAGGCACAAAAGACAAAATGGGTAGTTGACAGTTTTATGGGTTTTCCCTTTGACATTTGGATTTCTCCCATTGGATCAAGGGTTTGGAGTCCCCCCCCTTATTCCTTGTGAAATCACGCCCCCATCTCTTTAAAGTTTGCAGTCCCATAGCTAGTTGTGGTTTTATATTAATTTGTACATTTACATGATATATTAAAATATATTTACAGTGCTTGACTTAGCACTATCACCATATGTATCAGCCTTGATCACCTATCCACAAAAAAATCATCAATGATAGGGCCTTGGCCTTGAGCTCCATGCCATGATCTCAATACAATATTTACATTATGTACAATTAAATACCAAGGGGTCAAAACTGGGGTATTACAATCCCCTCCCCCTACAACAACAATGTCCTCAGTGCTTAACAAAATTAAACAAAATGTTGCACTGGAATCGCCCTCAGTTTTCTGCAAAATAAAACAAAAATGGATGTGCCAATCACATGGCACCCTCCAGCTCCCGTGTAGCCTCCTCGGAATCGTGGTGCTCCTTTTGCATTTTCACTTGTCCAATGGTACAATCTGGAACTCCTTCTTGGTCCCACTACGTGGTTGTCTTGCGTATGGACTCCTTCAAGTCCTTGATTGCATGCATCAGTACACGCCACCGAATCTTTTTTCGGCCTTGGAGAATCCTTCTCCACAGCTTGGAACATATCCAATGTCTTTGGCATCCAACGATACCTATGCTCAAGCCCCAATCAATGAGTCAATTCCCATGTCATATTCACAAGGTTTTTCAAAAATCATGGATGAATCACATGCACATGTATATTGACATAAAATCAATGTGAACTTGCTAAGTAAACCAAATACTTATATGCATAAGTATCTTCTTTTGGTTCCACAGGTATTCGACTTAGATTTATACAACCATGGCACCCACAAAACTTGCCCCATCCCATGCAAGGGTGTGTATTAAAAGGTAGCCAAGTTTCTGCAAGCCTGAGATCACTTGGAAATATCTTTCAACCGAGATCTAACAGCTCTGCTTCAGAGCCTAACACTTCCTCTAGGTGCTCGCCCATATCGGTGCTTCCTTTTCGGACACCACAACAAATTAATCCACATATCAGATTCACTCCTATAAGACGCAATCTATAACAATATTTTCAAAACCATGGCTGCATCATATGCTCATGTATATTTGCAGAAAACCAACAACAACAAAAGTTTGATAAGTAAACCAAATACTTATATGTATAGCATCTCTCAACCGAGATATGGTAGCCCTGCTCCAGAGCCCAACACCTCTGTGGGTGCTTAATGGAAGCTCTGTAAAAGGCTCCACACTTCCTCCCAGTGCTTACCAATGCTTAGGAATTATCTGTGTAGCATCTCTCAATTGAGATCGGGTAGCTCTACTCTAGAGCCTAACACCTCTTTGGGTGCTTAATGGAAGCTCCGACTTAAGAGCCTAGCACCTCCTCCAGTGCTCGCCAAGCTCAAGAACTTCCTTTCCAGACAACAAAATGAATCAACTCACTTGTCAGATTCATTTCTATAAGATGCAACCTTTAACAAGATTTTCCGAAATCTTGGCTGCATCATATTCAAATGTGTAATTACAGAAAATCAACAAGGATTTTCCAAGTAATCAAATACTTATCTGCGTAGAATCTCTCAACCGAGATCTGGTCAGCCTCGCTTCCGATCCTAACACCTCCTTGGGTACTTAATCATAGCTCTGGCTTAAGGTCCTAGCACCTCCTCCAAGTTATTACCAATGCTCTGGCGCTTACCTTCTAGACATCATAATACCTAGGGGTTATTCTCTTCACGGAGCCCCCACTCTCGTGATATCTCCCTTACGACATGAATGTGTGCAGAAATAAGTCTAACCAGATGTCTCACTCCCTGGGCGTCCCCAATGATGCATATCGGTGCCTAGCTAGCAGGGGGGGTGAAGCTATGTACCCAAGTACATCCTTCCAAAGGAGCCATCTTTCTCAAACACATACTCCCTAGAATCTATGTACTCCAAGGGCGGACCACCATCATCTCACCTGCATTACATACTAGCATGCAGTTCATATGAGATGTCATCATAAAAATTTCAATCATAGATTTTCAAATCTATTTCATGCATGGATAAATTTCCAATTATTAACTGATCAATAACACTGATAGTCAAATCAAAATTTGAATTCACAATTCTACTTCCCAGAGAAAATCAGATTTTTGCAACCATGAGATCATCCTCATATTGTTTGGATTTTGCAAGTGGGGAGTACTCATACCTAACTTACACATGCTTCCCAAACCTGGACATTCACATACAACATGTCATCTTGACACCATTTTAGATCAGCCAAACAGTTAATAATATTCAATTAGCAATCAACAACAAAATTTAAAGTATGAAGTTCAAAATCTATTCCATTCAGAAGTTAGATTTCAGTCATTAGATCCTTCTCATAGCACATGGCAATTTCCTGCCTCGGTTTCAGTGGGTACAACCAGACTTCTCTGCTCAAGTCATTCTACCTGCAGTCTCTAGTAAGGGCCATTTCTTGATGCAACTACAAGTTCACATGTAGGCTTCCTTAGCCTATACATAGACTCAACTTTACCTGCAAAATATCCTTTAGTGAAGCTCCTGCAATATCCCGCAAGTCCCACAAAAGATCTTACGTCTGTTAACTCTCTTGGAGTAGGGAAACTCCTCATGGACTCAATATTTTTAGGGTCTGCATATATTCTTTTATTTGAGATAATTTGACCCAAATAATGAATTCTATCTTCATAGAAGTCATAGTTTCTCAACTTTGCATACAACTGATGCTTCCTGAGCAATTTCAAAATCAACCTCAACTGTTCCACATGTTCTTCCTCATCCTTTGGATAAGTAATAATTTCATTAAGGAAAACAAGAGAAAACTTGTCCAAGTACCTGCTGAAAACATTATTCCTGAGGCACATAGACGTAGTTGGTGTATTTGTGAAACCAAATGGTACCACTACAAACTCATAATATCCATACCTTGCTCTGAAGGTTGTCTTATGAACATCTTCATCCTTTATCCTTACCTGATGGTAATCAGACCCCAAGTCAATCTTGGAATGATACCTTTACTCCTTTCATTTGATCAAAGAGGTCATCAATTCTAGGCAAAGGATATTTGTTCTTCTTAGCGAATTTTCTCAACTATCTGTGATCAATACACAACCAGAGATGTGTACCGTCTTTCTTTTTCACAAACAGGAGTGAATGTCCCGAAGGAGACACACTTGGTCTGATGTACGTTTTTTCCAACAACTCTTGCAGCTGCATCTTCAGCTCTAGCAGTTCTAGTATGTTCATCCCACAAGGTGTCTGGGACACTAGTGCCGCTCTAGGCACAAGCTCAAAAATAAAATTAATGCCCTTGTTTGGAGGAAGTCTTGGAATTTCATTTGGAAAAACATCCTTGAATTCCTGCAACACTTGATAGTCCTCTAACCTAGGAGTATCATTCACTGCTGCCTCCAAAACATGGGATGCATACAACTGGCAGTCATTCCCATAGAACTTATTCAGCTGCATTGCTGAAGAATTCCTTCTAGAGATCACTTTTGGAAATCCTTTCACAACTCTTAGGTTGCCTTCTTCATCCAAGCACTCAAAAGTCTTGTTGTAACAATCAATCTTTTCTCTGTGTGCTTCCAACCAATCCATTCCAATGAGTATATCATAGGACCCAAGTGGCAACATATTTAGATTTGCACAAGTGATTAACCCATTCATGATCAATGGACATTCCTTTACCACCTCATTGACCTTGTTCTTAGTTCTGGTGGCTAGTCGGACTAACCATGATCTTCTATTGTTTGACTTCTTTAAAGTGCACATCTCAACAAGTACAGGGGTGATATAGCAGTGAGTCGATCCGGGGTCAATCAAAACAGAAACAGTCTGTTTAGCAATCTCACCCTCAACTTCCACCACAGTTGAGTTATGACCTACTTGGTGGTCTTCTAACATTGCGCAAAATTTTGGAATGGGTCCTGCTTCCTGATCCATAGTTTCATCTTCTTGGGTGCTAGGGACTTGACCCTCATTCCTATTCTCAAGTGGAAAATTTCTGCACAGATGGGGTCCTTCACATCCCCAACATTGAGTGGTTCCTTTGGATTTTTCCTCATCACTTTGGACGGCTCAGTCACAGCTTGTGATGGCTTCCTTTGCTGCTTCAGGAGGTGAGAAGGATTAAAACCTTTCTTCCTTGGGTTAAGATGCTCATTCTTCTTGTGGGAATTTCTCCTACTCCCTTCTATCTATGTTAACTGATGCCCAGAGTTTATATTCCTTTGGAGATCTTCCAAATCCTATAGCATGGATGTAGTCAACTAGTTTTTCTCTACCAGAGCCTTGACCAACCTTTTATTTTCTTCTTTGCAATCCTGCAACTCTACCCTCAGGATTCTTATGGTAGCTACAGCATTTGGGGAACTCTCTTGTCCCCTCTTCCCAACAACTTCAGTTTCATTTTCTTGGGTATTGTAAGTTGGCCTTACATACCCTTCCACATGTGGACAACTCCTGCGCAAATGGGGTCCTCCACATCTCTAGCATTGGAGTGGCTTTCTGCTCTCTTGTGGATCTCTTGGATTTTCCCGCATAACATCTTTCCTGTGTCCATAGGGATCCTGTGCATCATCCATGCTGTTAATTTTCTTTAGGTTGATCCTTCTTTGACTCTCTTGGTCGGACCAAGACCAACCTTTCAATCTGCACTATGACTCTGCAAAATGTGTTAACAACATCATTTGTTAGACAATCTCAGAAATTCAAAAACTACTTACCAATTGCTTCTTGCAGGAATGAACAGTCAAGATTGATGCATTTCATCGGATTGGATAATTTTAGCAATTCTGCTAATTAACATTCCTTCTTATTGTAGTTTTCCTTCCGCAATAATGACTGTCTCAGGGGCACGATGGGGGTCAAGGGGAATTTCCCCCTTGTGGCTTCCTTTTCCACCTGATCGGTGAAACTCAGGTTTCCTTCCGATGCATCGACAAAATTTGTCAAGTTTTCCTGACATGTATCGACAACCTCACCATTTTCATCTGATCGGTAAAACTCACCAACCTTTTCGACATTTCGGCAAAATTCCGACACATTGACAAAACTCATCCAGTTCTTCCGATCAACAAAACTTGCCAAACTTTTGGACGTGTCAGAAAATTTCCACGTTTTCTTTCGATCGGTAAAACTTTCCAAACCTTCCGATGTGTTGGAAAAATTCCAAGTTTTCTTCTAATCGGCAAAACTTGCCAAAAATTTCGACGTGTCGGAAAAATTCCAAGCTTTCTTTCAATCAACAAAACTTGCCAAACCTTTCGACGTGTCGAAAAAATTCCAAGTTTTCTTCCAATCGGCAAAACTTGTGAAACCTTCTGACATGTTGGAAAAATTCCAAGTTTTCTTCCGATTTACAAAACTTGCCAAGCATTTCGACGTGTCGGAAAAATTCCAAGTTTTCTTCTGATCAAAAAAAATTTCCAAACCTTCCGACGTGTCAGAAAAATTCACCGAGTTCACCTGACACATCGACAAAATTCACATTTTCTTGCCGACGCGGAAATTTCGGCACTTAGAAAAATTTTGAAAATTTTTCTTCTTTCTTTCATTTGCAAAAATTCAACTTTTCACCTGACACTCATCGGCGAAATTCCTCTATTTTTCCCGAAATGCATCGGTGATTTTCCTCCACTTAGCCCAACATGTCCATACTTAGAAAATTTTTGAAAATTTTTCTGTCTTTTCTCTGTTGTCGAAGAAAATATCCAAGTTTGGCCGACATGTGTCGGCGAAACTCATCCAACCTAGCTGACGTAGCGGCAAACTCACCGTTTTTTGTCAATTTTTCAACACTTAGAAAAATTTCAGAATTTTTTCTGCCCCATCGATGCAATTTAGACTTTCACGTTGACACAGTTCCTGCAAGCCTTGTCGGCTTGACTCAGCTAACTCAGCTGACATGTGTCATCTCAACTTGGCTAAGTGAGCCGACAGGCAAGTTTCCAACACTTAGAGAAATTTTGAAAAAATTTCTCCTATCTGCTTCATTTTATGCTGAACACAGAGGGTGATTTGACCTTTGTCAACTTCTCTTCATGGCCCATTGAGGCCCAATGTTGTAACACTGATCTGATACCACACTGTCACGTCCCCTCCCCTCATCCTACCGACAGAGATGACACGGCCAACACTGCTGCTATTCATTAGACCAAGCAATCTAGCCCCATGAACATAACAGTTTAAAAATACATTGCACATAAAATACATACACAGATGCATAATACGTGTAAATACACAACAGAAGAAACATCATTCATTCAACACATTCATGTTGTTCATAAGTCATAAAACAAGAAACATTAATCCTGTTCAAGCATTCAACATGTTCATGTTAATTTACAAAGCAAATACAGTTGCAACGTTAAATACAAGAAAATACTTATCTTGATAAGAAGCTTTCTCGTAACTAGCTATGTCACTGCAACGTTCCACCCAACCATAGGCCAGTATGCTTTTCAATCTCTCAGCACCACTACCACCCCCGAGCTAGGCATGATTTCCACAAGTTTCTAGGGAACACAGACTCACACACAACAAGATCATACACCCACAACCAATCCAACACAAAGATGCACTTCACAGCCAAATACAAGTTCTGGGTATGGAAAAAAATGTTCTGGGAACCAAAATTGAAAATGGCAATTGGAGGAAAATGACCCAAGTGATCAAAATGTTTCAGGAAATGTTTAATGGCCTCACAAAGGCAAATACATCCTCTATTCACACCCAAATCGTGGGTCTAACTTCCTAGCCATTGAGCATTACCAAAAGGGATGGGTTTGCATCCAAAACGACTTGGTAAAATGGGGAAAAACACCATGTGAGAGAAATACTATTTCACTAAGTGTTTCTGGGCATTATAGAGGCTAAAATGACCTCCATACACACCCAAAATGTGGGTCTCCTTCTCCCATTCACTGCACAATACCAACAACGAAATCCTGGGTATGGGAAAATGAGGAAATGCTAGAAAAACGTGGAGGTATTGCACAACAAGCTCCAATTGTGTGAGGAATACAAAAGCACTTCTAAAAAAACCCCCCAAATTGTGAATCCTTGCTACACATTCACTCAGCAAAAACAAAACGAATTTCCAGCCATGGAAAAATGGAGAAAACAACCCAGACGTGAAGGAAAACGTACAGGAGATCCAAAACACGTGTGAGAGAAAAACAGATGGGTGAACAATAGGATGGACATACATTTCCAAACATTTAATTTCCCAAGAAGTTAAAAACACGTTTTCCAAAAATGGGTGGCCTCCCAAATTCGAATTTGACTCCCATACTCTTCCCATCCCCATGCATTAACTAACTCAACCACTTTTGGATGACTGGGCACAAAAGACAAAATGGGTAGTTGAAAGTTTTATGGGTTTTCCCTTTGACATTTGTATTTCCCTCATTGGATCAAATGTTGGATAACCCCCCCTATTCTTTGTGAAATCATGCCCCCATCTCTTTAACGTTTTCAGTCCCATAGCTAGTTGTGGTTTTATATTAATTTGTACATTTACATGATATATTAAAATATATCTACTGTGCTTGACTTAGCACTATCACCATAGGTATCATCCTTGATCACCTGTCCACAAAACATTCATCAATGGCAGGGCCTTGGCATTAAGATCCATGCCATGATCTCAATACAATATTTACATTATGTACAATTAAATACCAAGGGGTCAAAATTGGGGTATTGTAGTTCAAACTCTTCATCTCACAGGAATAAGAGGAAGAGGTGCTAGCAAAACTGTTCACGTGATGAATTTAATAAGGTAAGGCCTCCTACCTTTAATGGTGAGGTAAAGATTGGTTAAGAAGATGAAGCTTGGCTTCTTGGGATCAAGAAATATTTCAAAGTCCAAGACTACTTAGGAAATATGAAGGCAAGGGTAGCCATCTTCAATATGAATGGAATAACATCTATATGGTGGGAGCACCTTAGGAAAGTGAAGAAGATCAATGAAAGGAAGATCGTGTGGAAGCAGTTCAAGAAGTATTTCAAGCAAAAGTACCTCTTTGACAGGTACTATGATGACAAGTTTAAAGAGTTCCATGAGCTGAAATTGGGACAGTTGACCGTGGAAGAATATGCAAACAAATTCTTGGAGTTGTTGATGTATGTCAGGTATATTAGGGAGGATAAAGTGAAAATTCAGCGTTTTGTGAGTGGGCTACCTTAGTCATACAAATATAGAATTGAGTTTGATGAACCTACAACTCTAGAATAGGCTATAAGGAAGGCCAAGTATTGCTATGATCAGAACAGAAGCAAACATGACATCCATACAGCATGGAAGGAAAAGAAGAATGAGAAGTTTGACCAAAGGAAGAAATGTTTCAAGCCTTCTCACTTCTGAAATCAGAAAAGGCAGCCATCACAAGTTCTGACTAAGCCAACCAGAGTGATGGGGGACCGGCCAAGAGATTCAAAAGAGATCAGAGAACCACTCCAATATTGGAGATGTGGAGGAAATCATATGCGCAGGAACTGTCCGATTGAGAATGGGTATGTAAGGAAATCTCATAACATCCAAGAAGCTGAAATGGTGGGTCAAGTAGCAAGGGACATTCCCAAAATCTATGCCACGCTTGAGGACCGTCAGGTAGATCATCAATCAACTATGGTAGAAGTTGAAGGTAAGATTACTAAGCAATCTATTTCTGTTTTGATTAACCCTGGACCTACTCACAGTTATGTCACTTCTATAATTGTTGAGATTTGCGCTTTTAAGAAGTTAAAGCATAGAAAATCATGGTTAGTTCAACTAGCCACTGGAACCAAGAGAAAAGTTAGTGAAGTGGTAGAGAAATGTCCATTAATCATGAATGAGTTAGTCACCTATGTAGATTTGAATGTTTTTCCACTTGGTTCCTATGATATTCTCATTGGAATGGATTGATTGGAAGAACACAAAGTTAAACTTTACTGTTATAACAAGACTTTTGAATGCATTGATGAAGAAGGAAACCCATGACTTGTAAGAGGCATTCTAAAGTTGATTTCTGTTAGGCATATTTCAGTAATGTAGCTGAAGAAGTTTTGTAGGAAAGGATGTAGATTGTATGTAGCCCATGTTTTGGAGGTAGCAGAGAATGAAACTCCTAGATTGGAGGACTTTCATGTATTTCAAGAATTGAAGGATGTTTTTCCTGATGAAATTCCAAGGATTTCTCCAAGGAGAGACATTGATTTTACCATTGAACTTGTGCTAGGAGTAGCACTAGTGTCCAAGACACCTTATAGGATGAGCACACCAGAATTGCTAGAGCTGAAGATGCAACTGCAAGAGTTGTTAGAAAAGAAGTATATCATGCCAAGTGTGTTCACTTGGGGAGAACCGGTTTTGTTTGTAAAAAAAAAAGATGGGACACTCAGATTATGTATTGATTATAGGCAGTTGAATAAGGTTGATGCGAAAAAAAATACCCTCTACCTATAATTGATTACCTTTTTGATCAAATGAGAGGAGTCAAATTATTTTCCAAGATTGAATTGAGGTCTGGTTACCATTAGGTAAGAATCAAAGATGGAGATATTCATAAGACAACCTTTAGAACAAGGTATGGTCACTATGAGTTTGTAGTGGTACCATTTGGTCTCACAAATGCACCAGCTACATTTATGTGTCTCGTGAATAGTGTTTTTAGCAAGTGTATGGACAAGTTTGTTCTTGTCTTCCTGGATGACATTCTTATTTATTCTAAGAATGAAGAAGAGCATGAAGAACATCTGAGACTGGCATTGCAATTTCTAAGGGAGCTTAATTCATTATGCAAAGTTGAGAAAATGTGACTTTTACAAAGATATAATTCATTATTTGGGTCACATTATCTCAGAGGAAGGAATATCTGTGGACCCTAAGAAGATTTATGCCATCATGAATTGGTCGACCCTAATAAATGTGAGATATTTTATAGGACTTGTAGGATACTACATGAGATTCATTGAATAATTCTCCAAGGTTGCACATTCATTCAATTCTTTGCAAAAGAAGGGGATCAAGTTTGAATGGACACCAAGGTGTGAGGAGTTCTTCCAATAGTTGAAGATTCTTCTTACAAGTGCACCAATTCTGAAAATTGCAGACCCATAAAAGAACTTTGTGGTGTGTACTGATGCATGTAATCATGGACTTGGAGGAGTTCTTATGCAAGACAACCACTTGGTATGCTACGAGTGCAGAAAGTTGAAGGAGCATGAGAAGAACGATGATACTCATGATCTAGAACTTGCATCTATAGTACATGCTTTCAAGATGTGGAGGCATTACTTAATGGGCATAAAATTTGAGCTAAGGAAATATTATTGTGGTCTGAAATACTTGTTTGATCAGCCAACGATAAATGTTAGGAAAACCATTAGGGGAATTTTGAGGTCTAAAATGAGCCTCCAATCAAAAAAAGTACTATCAAAATCAACTTTAAAAGAACCAATCACATTCCAGAGAATGCCATCATCTATTATAGTTGAGGTGGCATTGCTTGAGTTAAAAGTACTTACTTGTCAATTTCTAAATGGTGGATGTAAACCCATAGTTTACTATACTCATAATGGAAAAAATAGCCATACATTACTTTTGAATATAATATTTATATGCTTAATAGTTTTAAGTACTTATAAAATAAAATACTTTAAAATAATTTCATATATAATAAATATTTTAATATAAAACCTATTGTTAAAAGCAAAAATAAAACTTAAAATCAAAATTATATGACTTACGTATTTCATATATTAAATATGGATGTAATTACATACTTCATACAATGAATATTACTTCATATTATTATATAATAATAATATATAATATATTATATTATATATTAATATATATTATATAATATATAATATATTATAATATATTATATTATATTATTATATAATATAATATATTATAATATATTATATTATATTATTATATAATATAATATATTATAATATATTATTATATGTTATATAATAATAAAAAATACGACTTATTCAAAATTTATTTCATGATTCAAATTTTCATTTATACATGAGTATTTGGTATGATGAATATGTGGTCGTACTAAATTTACATAAAATATTAAATAATTTATGAGGCAAGTTATAAAATATTATTCAAGTTTTAGTTTATGTGCATGTATTTTATATATATTTTGGTTATAAAAATAGAATATAATATTGTTATAAATAAATAATTTATTAATTTATATATTTATGATAAATAAATGTTGATATAAATTTAAAGTTTAAATTTTAAATGTGTGTAGATTTAATTTTTAGTTAAATTAAACTAAATAATATTAACTATATTAAATTGTATTTAATATTTATTTTTTAAATTTCAATTTATAATTACAAATATAAGTTTAAAATTATTTAATAAATATTAGTTGAATTGGGTGTATACTTATATATAAACTTTAACTTAAGTTTATAATTCATAATTGAAGTATTTAGTTTATTTTATTTATTACTACTTTCTTTTAGTACATCTATGTACTAAAGTATATATATTTTTAGTCATATCTATATACTAAAGTACTTATATTTCTAGCCATATCAAAGATATTTTTATTTTATTTTATTTTTAGACATCTTTTCAATTTAACTCAACCATAGTTACATAAATTGAAGTGCAAGAGGTGAGTTCTAGATAAACCTTCTCCACAAAAAGACTAACTCATATTATTTTATTATATCTCTTATGAGACCCATTTTAGACCTCAAAATTTCCCTAATGTTAGATGGCTGGAGTTTTTGTGTGAGTTTGATTTCGAAATCAAACACATAAAAGGAAAAGAAACTAAAGTGGCTGATGCACTCAACACGAAGGTGCATGAAATGCATGTGGAATCTCTTAGTATTTTTCAATCAGATTTGAGACATTAGATTATTAATCATACTGCTGAAGATGAAATATATGTGCAGATAAATGACAAATTGCAACATCAAAGTCTTGAAAATAAGTATGCGGGATATAAATTGGAAGATGATGAACTTCTTACCTATAAAAAAGAATTTATATTCCAAATGTAGCAGACTTGAGGAGAATTGTTATGGATGAAATCCATCAAGCTCCATATGCTAGTCACCCAGGATATCAGAAAACAATTGCTACAGCCAGAAAACAGTATTTTTGGCCAAGAATGAAAAAGGACATTGCTGAGTATATTTCTAAGTGCATGAAATGTCAGCAGGTAAAGGTTGAGCATCAACACCCAACAGGTTTATTGCAACCTTTTTCAGTCTCATAATGGAAATGGGAAGTTATTTCCATGGATTTTATTACAGGATTTCCAATGACTTGGAGACAACATGATTCCATCATGGTTGTGGTGGACTAGTGGACAAAGACATCGCATTTTATACCGGTTAAGTCCACATATAAGATTGATGCCATTGCAAAAATATTTATTAAGGATATTTTCAGATTGCATGGATTGCCTAAGGCAATACTATCTGACATGGATCCCAAGTTTACTTCCAAGTTTTGGAAGGGCCTGTTTGCAGATTTGGGTACAAAGTTGAACTTCAACACTGCCTACCATCCTCAAACTGATGGACAGACATAGATAGTGAATCAAGTGCTTGAAGACATGCTTCGCATGTACATGACGGGCAAACCAACCAAGAGGGAGGATTATTTATACTTGGTAGAATTTGCATATAATAATGGACAACAAGCATATTTGGGAATGAGTCCATACAAAGCTCTGTATGGAAGAAGATGTAGGAAACCAATGACTTGGGATAATCCAGTGAACATGATTGTGCTTGGTCTATAATTGCTCAAGGAAATGGAGCAAGAGATTGCAAAGATCAGGTAGAACTTGAAAGCAACCCAAGATATACAGAAAATTTATGCAGACAAGCATAGAGTGCATAAAGATTTCTGTTGGGGATCATGTTTATCTTAGAGTGAGGCCAAGGAAGAGTTCCTCAAATATTGGAATTTGTGCCACGCTGTCACCTAGATATTGGGGCCTTTTGAAGTGCTTGAAAGAATTGGGCCAGTTGCATATAGACTTTCATTGACTGTTAGCACTAGAGATCATAATGTTTTTCATGTTTCTTTGCTTAAGAAATATGTACATGATCCTAACCATGTGATAAATTGGGATGTTATTCAGGTGGAATCCGAGGGAGAGTTCCAAACCAAGCCATTGTACATCCTCAACAAGAAGGCCACAATGCTTTGGAATCAAGCTATTGGACAGATAAAGGTGCAGGGGAAGCACTACAGTCCTGATGAGGCTACGTAGGAGCTGGAGGATGCCATGCGATTGGCACATCCATTTTTGTTTAATTTTGTAAAGCACCGAGGACAATGCTAATGAAGGGGGAGGGGAATGTTACACCTCAGTTTTGACACACCCATGGTATTAAGATTGTACATGATGTATATATTGTATTTAAATAATGGCGAGGAGCTCAAGGACAAGGCCCTATGATCTATGAGGATATTGGTGTCCACCCACCTATTCCACTTGGACCCCTACCATTGTTTCTTTTAGTTTTCCAGTTTCCTTAATTGTAGCAAAATTTACCATTTTTGGTAGTTTTCGGGTCCTAAACTTTTGGAGCCGTTTTGAGGCCCTAAACGACGTTTTTTTGGCATCGAATGGTAGGACAACTATGAGTCTATTTTGGACTCAATATTTGCTTTTTATGGATGTATTCCTTGAATAGATTTTTCTAACGATGTATCATGCATGCCAAACGAAGGTAGTATGCCACAGTTACGACCCCGAGAAATTGATGTACCATGTTACCCAACGAGGCCCACATTATGGCTTTTCACCTCCTAGGGTTAGGTTTTTGGATGTGTAAAATTTTCATTGTTTCTCAATAATATATAGGCCTTCGAGCCTCATTGTAAAATAGAGTTCAGAGGCATGTAGCTGCCACATCTCTTCTAAGAGATAAGCTACCTGCACTCTAGCTAGTTCATTTCCATTCTGTATGTAAACAAGTTTTAGTTCTTTGATTAATGAAATGAAGTGTTATTTCCATTGCATATTTGTTTCTATGGTTATTTGTGTATTCTGTTGCTTTCTTGCATAAATCTGGATCAGTGGTATCAGAGCAATCTGCTTTTTCTCGATCCTTCTTTGTATGTTCCCAACGAGGGAGGGGTATAAAGAGTTAGGGCTCGATCTCGTTGAACCTTTGCAAGATCAGCCTTGCAAATCTCGACAGCCTCCCATGGGCGACGAAAATAAAGACGAGGGTGCAGAAGATCCTATCAAAATGTTGCTCGAGGAGGCCCTTGAAAAAAAAAGGAACGCGATGATGGACAACTTCACCCAGACCCTTCAATGACTTCCCACTGGCGGTGCATCTGCATATAGCAGCCACTTTGGAGGCGCAACCCCTTTTAAGGTACAAGTAAACTTCGACATTCCCATATTTGATGGACGAATAGATGCAAACACCGTAGATAGATGGTTGAATCTATTAGAAGGATATTTCTTGGTTCAGAACTTTTTCAACTGGGAAAAGATTACTTTTTCACTACTCAAAGCCGCCCCCCATGTCAAGGACTGGTGGGAAACCTACTGTGAGAGAAAGGACGAGGAGGAACCCTCTCTGTTCTCGGCCGTACCCACTTGGAATTAATTTTGAGATGCCATAAAGGGAAAATATTATCCCGTGGGGAGCTATGAGGACAAGTACATACAATGGATTACACCGCGTCAGCAAAGAGATCAATATGTGCATGAGCTGACGAATTTGTTCCATACCCTGCGCACCAAGTTGGGTATCAAAGATCTAGAGAAAAATTTGGTGCTGAAGTACCACAGTTATCTGCATAGATACATTCAAGAGGAAATGGAGTTCCTTGACATCTCCTTGCTTGGTACGACATACCGGTATGCTACCAAAATTGAGCAAAAATTCAAACAAAAAAAGTGAGACTTTGGATTTGCGGATCAGAAGCAAGCGAAAGGTGCCCTTAAACCGCAAAACTAAGGACATAGCCAAGGCATGGTGACTCAAAACAACTTTCCAAAGCCACAAGCAAAGAGAAACACTGTGAAGCCAAAGAAGGAAGCGGGAAAGTGGTGTGAGTTCCATAAGAGCCCCACTCATAACACCAGTGAGTGTCGGGCCAAGAAGTCACTAGTGGCCGAGATAAAGGCTTATGAATCAGATGCATACTTTGACACTGAATCAGAACCCAAGAAGGGGAATGACAAAGGGAAGAATATTATCAATGTAGAGCCCAATGCCACCGTTGCCACTATGAAGATCCAAAAGGAAGAACCAGAAGATTCAGAGGAGGAGTAGCGTCTTTTCCACTCACATATGTGGGTAAAGGGTTCCCCGCTACAGTTCATTGTCGATAGTGGGATCCAAAAGAACCTCATTTCAGTAGAGGTTTTGAAGTGGTTGGGCTTTCCGACCACATCACACCTGCAGCCATACACCATCGAGTGGCTTCACCAAGGACGGGATCTCTGTTGATGTATATGTAACTTCGGAATGTATTCTTCCATATATCTTATGTATTGTATCCCGATGTTTATTCCAGGATGTTTCTATTATGCATTTGAGTCATGTGGTCATGCCCCGATGTTTCGATCGGGAGGATTAATAATGTAATCAAGTCATATCAAGTCATTAGGTAAGTCCCCACAGTTTCGGGGCACTTGGGTTATTATACACTAATTAAGGTGTAGGCTCGAGTAGTAATTATTAGGTCGAGCCTACGTGTGAAAGTGTAATTCAAGTGAATGGACTAATATAAATAGAGAGTGTGAGTCTCTCTATTCATCACTTGTGAATTACATCACTTGCTCTCTCAAGTGTGGTGCACTATTGGAGAAGGAAATACTTTGGCTTGACAGAAGACAGAAGGCTATTGTTGTGTTGGGAGGTCATCTTAATGTTTTGGGTTTCACATCTTGTGGTGATACTATCTTAGAGGAAGTTGCGGGGTTTTCTCCATTTATGGTTTCCCCGATCAAAACTCTTTGTGTCTCTTGTCTCATTTGATGTGCTTATGTTATTGTTGTGCTTGTTATTCTCTCAGTGAAAAGATCTTAACATAATGCTAGCTTAAATGTTGAAAAACTAACATGGTATCAGAGCTAACCTGAGAAGAAGACATTGTGCAGCTATAGGAACTAGGGCTTCCTATTTTGTGGATCTTCCTCCACATATTTTCAGCAAAAGTATGCTAGGATGACTCTCCATTGAAGGGTGCATCTTTCTGTCGATGCAGAATTCAATTTCAAGCATTTTCAGTTTCGATGTGGAAATTAGGGTTTTCTACAGAAGAGGAATTTTTGAGTGAGACCAGCATAGGATTGTTCCCCTCATCAAAACCGAAGTTTGGATACCTGGATCAATAAATTTGGTTGGGTGAAACTCCGGGAAAGTCAAACCCTAGTTTGACCCTGAGCTAGGAGAAACCCTAAATACTAAAACTGCTAAGTTTTGGTACAATCGATATATTCTGAGATTGGAAAAGTATCAGAAGCTGAAAATTGTAGGGGCCTAATATAAAATCTTGATGAACACTGTGTCCAAAAATCAGCCTCATATTCGCTATATTCTGGGAGATATGATCTCTCCAAGTTAGGGCTCCATCCTCTTCCAGAAATCATCCATAAACATGACACCTGGGGAGATCTGAAATATCTTGGGATAAAGAGGTCTAAATGGAATTCCTGAAGATTTTCCAAAAAGGGAACGGACTATACTTTCTGTGGTCCGAAGATCAGACTCAGAAAATGAACCAGTGACACGTGGAATGCCGTACAACTTCGATATTGTGAACAGTCCTGTAACAGGTAACCTTGGGAAAATGATCATAAATCTCAAATGGTGAAACCAATTCTGATTAAAACTATGGTGTTGGATCAGGGACAGGCGAGGTTACCTCAGTGCAAAATTTCAGACACATAGGATCAGTAATTTCGGAGATATCACAGAAACAGTAACAGGAATTTCTGCGGAAGAAATCAGAAAATTAGGGCTTCCTGTTTCAGGAGCTTCCCTCCACTGTTTTCAGAAAAGAAGTACACTAGACAGCTCCATTTGAAGAGATCTATCTGTTCATCCAATTATATCTGAAAGATTCCAAGTTTTGAAAATTAGGGTTTCTGTGACAAACCCTAGATCAGCGAACTCCGGGACAAGGACGGACACCTCAAATCGGTAAGATCTAATCCTTTGCTATTTCCATTTGAGGTTCTCATTTCAAAGTGATCTATCACATCAGATTGATGATAAGCTTGGTGAAGTTCACAAATTCCAAGCATAGAAGTATTTGATCTCTCTGAAGAAATGGATTGGACACCTACATGAGTAGAGAGGTTCCAGTTTCAGAGGGAGATGAGGCTAGAAGCCTTACACAAGAAGAACTTGGTCAAGTCCAAGAAGATCGTGGTTGATTTAGTCATGGATCAACTTGTACCACAAGTGTCTTCCCTAAAAGACACCGAAGATGTTTGATTCCTTGACCAAGCTATTTGAAGGGAAGAACATAAATCAAAATATGACCTTGAGAAACCAGTTGAAGAATGTGAAGATCCAGAATGCAGAGACCATGCAGTCATAAGAGTCTCTCAAATTAAGAACAACTTGAAGCGGTAAAAGAAGAAGTGAAGAATGCAGAAGTGGTGATGACCACCTTGACTAGCCTCCCAGGATCATGGGATTCATTCATGCAAGGAATGTGTGGCAGAAGGAAGTGATTACTTTTAGCAGACTTCGACAAGAAGAAGAAGCTCAAGAAGAGAAGGTGGGAGCAACTGAAGATCAAGCTCTTTCCATCCAAAGAATATCCCTCAAGCAATGAGGAATATGAAGAACTTAACTCTTGAATAACTTCTTATCCACCTTAGCTTTTGGATAAGAAACGATGCTATTATGAATGAAGAAGACGATGAAGCTGAAGGCTCAAGAAGGAGTCT
>LPNX010107559.1:29125-47419 GCA_001517045.1 Pseudotsuga menziesii
TTCAAGAAGGAGTCTACCCTCGAAACAAATAAAGATAATATTCAATTGTCATTTCATTGTTTTGTTATGCATTTGTTTATATTCATTTGTTGTATTATGCATGATAGGATGTTTGCATTAATGACAGTATACTACTAATATGCATGTGATGGGTAAGTNTATATTCAGTTATTGTATTATGTATGATAGGATGTTTGCATTAATGACAGAATACTAGTAATATGCATGTGATGGGTAAGTAGCTCATGGGGCTATAGAAATTCTCCATTGCTACTTATCTAGAATGAAACCTCTTTGCTGACATATTGGATTAGTGCACAATCTCAATGTTGTCTTGGTAGAGATCGAAGGCATCTAGAAAGTTTCAGTGAGATATGGATGAATGTTGTATTGGCTAAAGTAGTTGCATGATCATATATTTATGCATAGTAACTTGCCAGTATGAATATTCCTTATGAAATGTTTCTAACCATACAAATGCATTTGACTTGTAGGAAAGATCGCATACATAATCGCCTACAAACAAAGAAGAATGAAGACTTGTTTCGAAGAACAAGTGACGACATTTCAAAATGAAGAATAATATGACGAGTGCAGTGACATCATTGATGCAGAACCTTCCAGCCATCAAGAAGAAAGGGAAGACCAGTTCAAGAAGAATGATGTCAGGGCGCAGTATCAAGACCTGAAGAGAATTTCATAGTTCCATCATGCAGTAGATGGAAACATCGTGGGATACAAAGCAAGATTCGTAGCATGAGGCTTCTCATGAAAGGAAGGCAATCATGTGTGGCACTGAGTACAGCTGAAGCAGAGTATGTCGCAGCCTGTTCAGCTAGTTGTGAGGCAGTATGGCTGCGGAAGCTACTGTCTGATATATTTGATCTCCAGTTGGATGCTAGAATGTTTTCAGTGCATAGAGTACGGAAGATAGAAGGAGTATGATGCTCCGCTTCAGAGGGAGTGATTGTAGAAGATCCTAAGGTTTGACATGGTACTATAGGATGGGCAGATTACTGATGATTCTAGGATTTAGTGAGAGTAAAGTGGATTCCAACCTTTGCTTCAAGGTTGAAGGCGAAAGACCAGTGATGCCCCTGTTATGTGTCGATGCATTACCTTCTAGGTATGGAGGTGTGGCAGAGTACATATGGATCTTCCTTGGACAAGGGAAGTATGCAGTAGAGATCTTGAAGAGATTCAGGATGATGGACTGCATGACCACACCTATGGCATCAAACCTGAAGCTATTGAGTGATGCTTCGTCAGAGTCGGTTGATGCTACGATGTATCGTCAAATGATTGGGTCATTGATGTACCTGATGAACACGAGACCAGATATTTTCTTTGCTGTGAACACCTTGAGCCAGTACTTGACAGATCCGAGAAGTGTTCACTTGATTGCTGCAAAGCATATTCTGAGGTACCTGAAGGGTACAATTGATTATGGGCTCAGGTACGATGCGAATCAGAAGATTAACCTGGAGGATTATGTTGATTCAGATTGGGCAGGCAGTGCCATCGACAGGAAGAGTACTTCAGGGTGTTGCTTTTGTATGGGATCAGGTGTGATCTCTTGGTTTAGTAGGAAGAAATCCTGTGTGGCACTGAGTACAGCTGAAGCAGAGTATGTCGCAGCTTGTTCAGCTAGTTGTGAGGCAGTATGGCTGCAGAAGCTACTATCTGATATATTTGATCTCCAGTTGGATTCTACTTGTATACATTGTGTAAACCATAGTTGCGTGAAGTTGTCTGAGAATCCAGTGATCCATGATAAGTCGAAGCATATCGAGATCAAGTATCACTATATCAGGGATATGGTGCAGAGAGGAGCAGTGAAGCTCCTGTATGTTGCGACGGAGGAACAGATAGATGATGTATTGATGAAGCCATTGGCTAGGCTGAAGTTTGAGTACTTCAGAGAGAGACTTGGTGTTCTCCAGATCGAGGCTTCCTCCTAGGGAAAGTGATGAGTCCCAAAGCCATTCTGACGAGCAGGTCAGATATAAGGGCTGAGCCATTCTGTCATGGTGAGAGGATTTAGTTCCTTCCATGTCAGATATGAGTGCTAGAGATCCAAAGCCATTCTGATGAGCAGGTCAGATATAAGGGCTGAGCCATTCTGTCATGGTGAGAGGATTTAGTTCCTTCCATGTTAGATATGAGTGCTAGAGATCCAAAGCCATTTTGACGAGCAGGTCAGATATAAGGGCTGAGCCATTCTATCATGGTGAGAGGATTTGGTTCCTTCCATGTCAGATATGAGTGCTGACTGCCATTCTGGGAATGGAGGCACCTGGTCAGTTACCAGGAAGACTCAGTCTAGGACTGAGAGAGCCATTTTGATGAGTAGGTCAGATGTAAGGGCTGAGCCATTCTGGTAATGGCTAAAGGATTAAGTTCCTCCCATGACAGATGTGAGTACTGGCCATTCTGTCGAGTAGGAAAGATGTAAGGGCAACTGCCACTCTCCGGGAGAGTGGAGGCACCTAGTCAGTTACCAGGTAGCTCAGTCTAGGACTGGGGGCCATTCTGACGAGGGTGTAGGATTCAGTTCCTACCAGGTCAGATGTGAGTGCATGCCCTTCTGAAGAGTAGGTCAGATGTAAGTGCTGAAATATCTCATCACTGTGATAGGATGTGTTCTTGTCTAGATGGGAGTCTTCCATCACTGTGATAGGATGTGTTCCTGTCTGGATGGACGTGCCTTTATGATGAGTAGGTCAGATGTAAGTGCTGAGCCATTTCACAGATGGTAGTTGATGTGCCTACCATGCTGGCAAATGTGAGTGCTGGGCCTTTCTGATGTGATTGTAGTTTACTACATGATCAAATGTGAGTGCTGGGCGTGCCTTTCTGACGAGCAAGTCAGATGTAAGTGCTGGGCGAAGACCTACATGAGAGTAGGCCTACAACCAACATGAAAAAGGGCTGGCTCTGTAGAACTTCCTATGACGAGATAGTACACACATGATGATGACCAGTGGAGATCCAGATCGAGCTATGATCCAGATCCAGTTATGATGACTCCGAGAGATCCAGATCGTGTGATGATCCAGATCCAGTCCAGTGATGATGATCCAGATCCAATGATGACGTTCTATGATGATCCAGATCGAGAGATGATCCAGATCCGGATGACTTGAAGACAAGATGATCCAGTTGATACAGAGAAGAAGACCAGTGCTGAAAATTGTGTCGAAAGAATACCTTCCTAGTTAAGAGGGAGTGTTGATGTATATGTAACTTCGGAATGTATTCTTCCATATATCTTATGTATTGTAACCCGATGTTTATTCCGGGATGTTTCTATTATGCATTTGAGTCATGTGGTCATGCCCCGATGTTTCGATCGGGAGGATTAATAATGTAATCAAGTCATATCAAGTCATTAGGTAAGTCCCCACAGTTTTGGGGCACTTGGGTTATTATACACTAATTAGGGTGTAGGCTCGAGTAGTAATTATTAGGTCGAGCCTACGTGTGAAAGTGTAATTCAAGTGAACGGACTAATATAAATAGAGAGTGTGAGTCTCTCTATTCATCACTTGTGAATTACATCACTTGCTCTCTCAAGTGTGGCACACTATTGGAGAAGGAAATACTTTGGCTTGACAGAAGACAGAAGGCTATTGTTGTGTTGGGAGGTCATCTTACTGTTTTGGGTTTCACATCTTGTGGTGATACTATCTTAGAGGAAGTTGCGGGGTTTTCTCCATTTATGGTTTCCCCGATCAAAACTCTTTGTGTCTCTTGTCTCATGTGATGTGCTTATGTTATTGTTGTGCTTGTTATTCTCTCAGTGAAAAGATCTTAACATAATGCTAGCTTAAATGTTGAAAAACTAACAATATCCACGTCAGTCAGTAGTGTTTCCTTCTGTACAACATGAATCCCTTCATCGACGAGGTATTATGTGATATTGCTCCTCTTGATATTTGTGATGTATTATTAGGTCAACCATACTTATGGAAGTGACATGCTGTGTATGAGTCCCGGCCTCACACTGTTATTATTATGTTGGGAAATAAGCTGTACAGGATACCAGAGGCACCACCTCTTGCCACTATCTCTTTGGTTACTGCAAAAAATGCAGCAAGCTCATTTCCAAAACCGAGAAATTTGTTTTCTTGATGATCTGCCCTTAGGGCAAGAAGAATATCGTGGCCACGACCTCTAGACAAGGCCCATCCGCATGAAAAAAACAAATGGAAAAGGTTGTGGAGGAGTACCAGGACATATTCACCTCACCCTTAGGGGTGCCTCTACACTTTCAGGTCAAGCATTCCATAGATTTGACCCCAGGTGCGCCACTGCCCAATGGACCGATCTGTCGATGCTTTATTTTGGAGAATGATGAAATCAAGAGGAAAATTCAGGAGATGCTGTAGAAGGGTCACATCCATCCAATTTCATCGCCCTGTGGGAGCCCAATCGTGTTGGTACAGAAGAAGGATGGGACTTGGAGACTCTGTATTGACTATCGGGCGTTGAACAAGATCACTGTCTAGAATAGGTACCCGATCCCATGGATTGATGACCTCCTAGACCAGCTTAAAGGGGTGAAATATTTTAGCAAGATCGACTTAAAGTCCAGGTATCACCAGGTACCAATCGAACGAACCGATGTGTGGAAGAATGCCTTCAAATCCAAGGAGGGCCTTTTCGAATGGTTGGTCATGCCTTTCGAGCTGACGAATGCTCCTGCAACCTTCATGAGACTGATGGAAGACATCTTGCGGCCATTCACCAACTCATTTGTAGTAGTGTACTTGGGTGACATCTTGATATCCAACCAAACTTGGGAAGAGCACCTCCACCACATCCGAGAGGTCCTCCAAACACTATGGTAGCACAAGTTGTGTGCCAATTTGGACAAGTGCACTTTTGGCATGAACCAGGTTTAGTATCTGGGATACATTATTGACGAGTATGGGGTACATCTGGATCCAACCAAGATCCAAGTCATTCGGGATTGTCCAGCCTTGATTACTCTAACAGAGCTTCGCAGCTTTCTGGGTCTTTCTAATTTCTACCATAGGTTCACATTGGGATTCTCTCATATCACTTGGACCTTGAGTCAAGGCACGAACGGAGGAGAAAACACTACAACAAAAACTGGATTTAGTGTCAGATTTAGCGCCAGATTTTAGTGTAATTTTTTCTCAATTGTGATGAACAATCTGGCACTAAAACATGCAATATTGTACATTTTTCATAAAACGTAGTCTATTGCATCTTTTTAAACGTCCATTTTTGCTTCCTTTGTTGCGCCCATTTTTTTGCGTCTTTTTTTACACCTTTTTTTGTGCCCAATTTTGTATCTTGTATTGCATCTTTTTTGCGCTCTTGGTTACATCCTTGTTTGCACCCAATTTGGTGCCCAATTTAACATCCAATGTTGTGCCCTTAGTTACGTCCTTGTTTGCTCCTAATTTGACGTTGAGTTTGGCACCCAATTTTGTATTTATTTTTATGTTTACGTTTGCATCTAGCTTTATGTCTAGTTTTAATTCTAATTTTGCATCCCATTTCACATATTTTTTTGCATCCATGTTTGTGCCCAAAATATCATCATATTTCATGTCCTCTTTTGCGTCTAGGTTTGCACCTACTATTCCATCCTGGTTGATGTCTTTTTTTGCATCTAGGTTTGCACCTAGAATTGCACCTAGTGTTGCACCTATGTTTGTGTGTAATATTGTGTTATGTTTTACATCCAATATTGCATCTAGTTTTACATCCAATGTTTCAACCCATTTTACACCCAATATTGTATCTCGTTTTATGTCTTTCTTTGTGCCAAGTTTTGCTTACAGTTTTGCGCCTAGTCTTGTGCTTGGATTTACATCAAATGATGCATCCAATTTTATGCCAACTTTAGCACCTAATTTTATGTCAACTTTAGCGTCCAATTTTGCGTCCAACCGAGAATCCACTTTTGCATCTACTATTGCATCTAGTTTTCAGCATCACATCTTCTTTTGCGTCTAGGTTTGCACCTACTATTCCATCTTGGTTGATGTCTTTTTTTGCATCTAGGTTTGCACCCAGCGTTGCACCTAATGTTGCATCCATGTTTGTGTCTAATGTTGTGTCATGTTTTACATCCAATATTGCATCTACTTTTATATCCAGTGTTTCATCCCATTTTACATCCAATATTGTATCTTGTTTTAACTCTTTCTTTGTGTCAAGTGTTGCTCACAGTTTTACGTCTAGTGTTGTGCCTAGTTTAACATCAAATGATGTGCCCAATTTTATGCCAAATTTAGCGTCCAATTTTGCGTCCAACCAAGAATCCACTTTTTCATACACTATTGCATATAGTTTTGGGCCTAACATTGAATATAGTTTTGAGCCAATAATTGTGTCTAGTTTTTTCATCCAATTTTCTGTTTAGTGTGATGTCCATTTTTGTGTCCACATTGTCTTATGTGACGTCCACTTTTATATCCACATTTGCATTTGGTGTGACTTCTACTTTCGCGTCATGTTTTTCCTCCAGATTTGCAATTAGTGTTGCATATAATGTTGCATCCATTTTGTGTTTTGTTTTGTATTTTCTGTTAATTAAGAATTTAAAATTCAATTATTAACAGTGAAATATAATTTTTTTTTATTGTTTTTGCATTCATTTTATTAACTTCAATTAAATGTTGAAATATATCAAAATGATCAAATATCATTAAAAATTCAAAATTAAAACATAACATTTCTGAAGAAGTTTACTGAAAATTCTCAACATCCATCCAAAAATAGTAATAGGTAATGCTAATTATTCATCAAAAGAACATTGGCAATTTCCAATATAAATAAAGAAACAAGACATTACTAATTATATCACCTTCTTCTTTAATCAAATCAACTAAAATTCAAATGTTTGATCAACATATCAAAACCGTTCATGGATATCACTAGAGTAAAGTAAAAAGAAGTCAAACATATATATGATTTAAATACCAAACTAACAAAAACAAGTTGTGTAATATACATAAGTCAAAATTATAAATTTATCATAGTTATATATCATCAATAATATATGTAAATATAATCCAAAATGTATCATGTTCTTTAATCAAATCAACTAAAATTCAAATGTTTGATCAACATACCAAAACCTTTCATGGATATCATTATAGTAAAGTAAAGCGAAGTCAAATATATATGTGAATTAAATACCACTCTAACAAAAAAAATGTTGTATAATCTCTCTATATAAATATAAAAGTCAAAATTATAAATGTATCATAGTTATATATGTAAATATAATGCAAAAAGTATAATGTTCTTGCATAGCATCAGTCTCTAAGTAGCACCACCAACATCATCATCAAGATCATGTTCATGATCATCAAAATCATCATCTTGATTAACCTCGTTGTCATTGTCACCATCATCATCTTCTTTTTCTTCTATATCCAATGTAGGCTCAACATAATTTGGGTCATTATCTATAGAGTCATCAATTGTTGTGATCTAGAAAAAAAAAACAATATCAGATGTTAGTATTAATTTCATACCACAATGCATATTTCTCATATATTTTTAATATTACCTCATACCAAATTAAAAATAAGTATAATACAATTGCAATTAATGTGTGTGTACTAATATAACTACAAAAAAAGCAAAAAACAGAACTAAATGACAACTTTATTAAAACGTTTGAAGCTTTATCCAAGATATTGGCATTTCTTTGGCATTCTAGTGTATTGCCTCTCTACTGCAATAAATGATTTGAAAATCTATCCAAGATATTGTAATCCCCTTTTTACTGAATCATAAGTGCAATGGCTTCACTGATGAATTTTCAAGTCTTCTAAAAATACATCCTACATTAGATGTCAATGTGTTTATGACATCTAACGTCAATTGAATAGCCTAGTGATGATTTACACAGATATGATAAAACTGCCACCACTACATGAAAAACAAAGTGAAACATAGAGGCACTCAGACCAGATTTCACGACAAACATATTGAAATGGACCCAAATTATGAAATTCAAATTTCTCACAATTCATTCAAAAGTTCAATTCATTTCAATAAAAAGCCATCAGACTAACTAGACCTATAACATTGACATGTGTTTCCCCATAAAGACTAGGCTGTGAAGTAGCTAAGCATGCTAGACTTAACAATAGACTATCATTCATAGATATTGACAACACACCAAATGAAATATATGATTGAAGCATTTGAATCAAAATAATACATCTTAACAAAAGTAAACCTTAGAGTCTAAGTCAATGTAATTGAAGTTGTTATATGTTCAGTTTCAATTTGAGAGTTAAATTGTGCAAGGATAGGTGACTGGAGGTTATTGGGCACTCTTCTAAGTAGTCCAATCATTGCTTTGCAGGCAATGGAGGTTATTTTACCCTAGAATTGGAAAGGTTAGGGATCCATGCAGACACCCAAGTCTATGCTGCTAACATGGTGGAGAATGAACAAGAGAATAATTAATGCTAGTAGACTTAAAATGTTGGAAAAGGTATGGAACACACTATGTTGACAATAGAGTTTTCTCCAATAACTAAAACTGGGACAACTCATTAACATGGAAAATTGATACACACACCCATCTGCATGGTTTAATGTGGAACAATTCTCGATTTTTATTTTGCAATTTATGGAGGGCAGATAAGAGCAATTCTCATACACGCAAAGCATTATAACTTACGCATGGATTAACTGAAATTTGTTGGCAGTTTATTGGGCACTGATAATAGACCCTGGGTAGCCCACACCAAGAAAAAATAAGCATTTAAGGGAAGCTTAAATGCTGTATAAATGAAATTGAAAAGAGTTGAAGGTAGGAAATTGAAATAAACATAACCAATATAGAAAATCAGCCTAATCAAAACATGCCGTTTTCACTTTCACAATGAACCCAAAATTGTCTTCTTTTCTCTGATATTTGCATAGATTTTGACCTTTTAGGAATGTTATAGTGCCCAAAACAGAAAAAACAAAGCCTCTTATGTGCTCAACATGCCTGTTTTTTCTTCTAATCATCATCATCAAGGAAACATTACCTCCTGAAGACTATGATTAAGATCACGCATAGACACCCATACAAAATGGGGAGTAATAGACCTCATATAATGATTGGTTGGTGCCTTTTATTAAGTATGTTAAGTAAGAAAATCCACACAGTCAACAGTAAGCAAATTAGGGAATAATGTAGCAGCAATAACAATGGTATAATTATGGGAATAAGGCAAAAACAACAGTATATACTCTACTTTGGAGGGTACCTGTAGCAGATGGTATGCCTTGCAGCATGTGGTGGTTAATCTAATGCTAAAAGAGACTACATACAATATCCTTTTGGTATATCTTTCCAATAGAAAATGACTACTAGAGGACTAATGTTAAAAAACAAAAGAATAGGAGGTGGGGTCAATCATTGAAGAGAACAATTCTTACGAAGAAAACAACAAATATTCCCCATTTGACTATATGCTATAGTCGGCTAACATATGAGATAATGATAATAATTCCTTTTATGTTATTTGAAGTGTCAGTTAGAGATATTTAGCCAGACATAACTTTGTTACTAGTGTGATTTCATACAAACAATTGTTGGAGGATCGACTTTGGTAAGAAGCGGAAGCTTTTAGGAAAACAACAAAGATATTTCTTTCCCAAAAGGAATGAAAGTTATCCAAAACACTGAGTCAGTCCAGTGGCACTCCCTAGTGACAGGAAAAGGACTAGTCCGAATAGAGAGACTTCCAACTGTGACTAATGTTGGTTTACCTATAGTTGTTAGGTGAATTTTCTTGTGCATATTTGCGTGATATCAAGCCCACGGATCTACCCAAGTGACCAAAATGTATTGTCTTTAGACGTCCTCCATAATAATCATGCTCAATTTCTTGTCATTTAAAATCATCATGTATCATTATTACAATAAGAAAATATTATATTTCGTATATGAATTTATGCACTTTGAGTGCCTTCATTCTATGTTTTGTGTGCAACATCAGTTTATGAACCATTTATCTCATAACAGACCCTGATTAGCCCACGCAGATTATTGAGCACTGATAACAGACCCTGGGTAGCCCACGCCAAGAAGAAATAAGCATATAAGGGCAGCTTAAATGATGTATAAATGAAATTGAAAAGCGTTGAAGGTGAGTATTGATTGAACGCATTTATGAAGGTGTGTAAATGTAGGATCCTAGTGGTATTGGGGTGATTTCCACTTCCACATGGAAAATGCAACTAAGAGATAACCAATTACTATAGGTAATTTTCTTAACTCCGAAAGATTAAATTGTAGAAAAATAGTCTACCCTATTCATTAGAATGGTAATGAATTGATTCCAATGTTCAAAGCTTGGAATATATCTGTACCTCTTTTTCAATAATTGCAACTGCAACAGGGCTGTCTCCGGTAAGCATTTTCAGTTGGATTCCTACTTTATAATAGAAGGTCTTCGTTAAAATAGATGTAACAAACTGAATTTTCATTCGGTAAAAATGAGAACAAGCTACATATAGAAAATAAGCATAACCACTATATAAAATGAACCTAATCAAAACATGCCATTTTCACTTTCACAATGAACTCAAATTTGTCTTCTCTTCTCTGATATTTGCAAGATTTTGACATTTTAGGTATGTTACAGTGCCTAGAACTGAAAAAACAAAGCCTCTTATGTGCTCAGCGTGCCTGGTTTTTCTTCTAATCAACATCATCATGGAAAAATTGCCTCCTGAAGACTATGATTAAGATAACACATGGACACCCATAAAAAACAGGGGGTAATAGACCTCATATAATGATTGGTTGGTGCCTTTTATTAAGTATGTTAAGCAAGAAAATCCACATAGTCAGCAGTCAACAAATAAGGGAATAAAGCAACAGTTTAACTTATAAACCACACAGTCAACAATCAGAAGGCAACCCATATAACTCCTAGTTCTATCTTATAAAGCACCGAGACTTTCATTTTATCTTTAT
This sequence comes from Pseudotsuga menziesii, assembly GCA_001517045.1. NCBI lineage: Eukaryota > Viridiplantae > Streptophyta > Pinopsida > Pinales > Pinaceae > Pseudotsuga > Pseudotsuga menziesii. The sequence continues at coordinate 40,107 of LPNX010107559.1, forward strand.
TTAGAACTGGCGTTCCTCACCTTGAGGATTTGATTATTCCATACCTCCATCTTTAGTTTCTTCTTCTGGGGCAACTGTAGCAGGGATTTGTCCTTGCTACAGGGGCAGGAATGGCTCCCTTATGTCTATAGGACGGAAGGGTAGGTTCCTGCATGTGGAAAATGCAGAAAAGAAAATGAACAGAAAGAAAAGCAAAATGATAGAAAGAAAATGGATGTGAGCCCCTCTGCAAATAAGGTTAGGGCTCCGACTTGGCTACCTGCAAACAACTATTAAGCTACAATAAACCTGCAAACATGTTAGAAATCAAACCTGCAAACAAATGGTGATAAAAAAACAACTAAGCTAACAAAGCAAATACATAAACAAAATGATTTTATACCTCTCCTTTGATGAAATGGCCACCATGCCCTGGCTGGAAGCACCTCCCTATCTCACTCAGCAATGGAAGAGCTATGGCTCAATGGGGAAGATGAGTGGAAGAGAGGGGGATGTGGGTGGCTTGAGAGGCAAAGAGGTCTCAAGGAATCCATGGGTAGCATAATAGTATGCAAGAGAGGTGTTGTTTTAGAGTGACCCCCCACCCTCCTTTTATAGCTTTTTTGGGGACTTTTAGGGTTTTAAGCCCTTGGTCAGGGATTTAGCCCCTTTTTGGGATTTTAGCCCCTTCCGCCCTAACTTTAGCTCCTTTTAGGGTTTTAGGCTCCTTTGAGGGGGTTTAGTCCCTAGGAGAGTTATTTATGCTCCTTTTTGGGGTTTTTAAGCCCTTTTACTCATTTTTAAGCCTTTTTGAGGGTGTGGGGGTCTAATGGGGTGTTACGAAGGCCGTGTATGGGTGTCCTTGGGTGGTGTAGGGCATGTAGAGCTGAGTGAGGGATTTTTTGGGTTAACAACAACCTACCCAACCATTTAGTATTTTATAACTACGTGCCCCATCTTTAGTTTCTTACGTTTAATCTTCCAGCTCTTGCTTTTTTATATTTTGATAGCCAAAGTATTCAAACAAGCACAAAATAACTTCTGGCAAATCTCTGTTGTCGCTGCAATTTGGAAGACCAGCATTAAATAAATACATGCCATAAGAGATATGATGAGATGGATGATATTCATTAATTAATATACGTGGCAGAAGGCACAGAGGAGAATTCAATGCTAGTTGTGTCCAATCCAATGTTTAATCTTCCAGCTATTGCTTCTCTTATATTTTGATAGCCAAAGGATTCAAACAAGCACAAAATAACTTCTGGAAAATCTCTGTTGTCGCTGCAATTTGGAAATTACTGGGTTAGGTCTGATTTGCTTCCTAATATGAGGATTTTATAATAAAAAACCTAAAAGAAGAAATGCATAACATTTGGAAGTCCTTGGGGTAGGCATCTGTGATTCAATATCAGTTCAATTTCGAAGTTTAGGATGTGTTGGTTTTACGTTAACCAACTCAAAAACTCATGAAAATTGTACCCATGCTTCTCTTCTCTGATATTTACATAGATTTTGACCTTTTAGGGATGTTATAGTGCCCATAATTGAATAATCAAAGCCTCTTATGCGCTCCTTAAATCTATCAGTTGCTTGTTGGTTAAGCACAATTGTAGTGTCATGGCTAGCTAGTGCACTTATTTTAATTTATCTCCATCTAAGTCACAAATTCACCTCACCTATTTCATATATGCATTTATGCACTTTGAGTGCCTTGATTCTCTGTTTTGTGTGCAACATCAACTTATGAACCATTCAACTCATAACAAAAATGTGTGCATCTCTCACAATTGCCTCCAAAGATATGGCGTTTATTCAGATGAAATATGTTGCAGAAACTGTGGTTTTTATGTTCAGATTGTAGTGCCTGGTTGAATATTCAACTATGGGAAATCCAAATCTCATTCACAGCTTGACTATGCGCATGAAGGGTGGTTTTTCCATTCTACTTGAAAAAAAGAAGGCTGATTGATAGCCCTAGTATCCCCATCATAACTTCATTTGGTTTAGTCTTTTTCACTTATAAAAATACATTTATAAAATAGAGGAGATCCAAATACCATCAATTATACTTTAAGCTTTTAACTCACATTTATTAGTATCCTTGAAAAAATTAAAATATAAATCCTCTGTCTTTTTTTGGAAACAGAATTTCAATTAGGTTTTGAAAAAATTAAAATATAAATCCCCTATCTTCTTCTTGAAACAAAATTTCAATTAGGTAAGAAATGAAAGATTTAATAAAATGTTGGTTTACCTATAGTAAGAACCCAGAGAGGCCTCCAACTGTGACTAATGTTGGTTTACCTATAGTTGTTAGGTGAATTTTCCTGTGCATATTTGCGTGATATCAAGCCCACTAGGTGGATCTACCCAAGTGACCAAAATGTATTGTCTTTATATGTCCTCCATAATGTTCATGCTCAATTCATTGTCATTTTTAATCATCATGTATCATTATTACAATAAGAAAATATTATATTTCGTATATGCATTTATGCACTTTGAGTGCCTTCGTTCTGTGTTTTGTGTTCAACATCAGTGTGTGAACCATTCATATCATAAAAAAATGTATGCATCTCTCACAATTGCCTCCAAATTATATGTGCCATCAAAGTCCTACTCTTCTATATGCTTGTTGTTAGTTATTGGCAACTTAATAAGCACCATTGATTCACGATTCTTTGCATCAAATTTATCCTCTACTAAGGTCTCCTTCCCTACAACTACATTAAGTTATTCCCCATCATTGGGCTCTTTCACCTATTTGTAATAAACATATGTATTGAAAATGGCTATCATATGTTGCTTGTAGGTACTCAATTGCGACCATGAGACTTCTGCCTAGATTTTAGAGTTATATTTGACAAACTAGAAATATTTAAAATAATAATGATAACAATAGCAATCAGATAAGTCCTAATAAACTTACCATTTACCTTAGCGTGGTGCCCAATGTGTGTTCAATGACAAGATATCAAGTTCAACTCCTATGCACAAGATGTAGCTAGTGATTAGAGATATGTAGTTAAGAGTCACGATAGACACAGGTCCAGGGTGGTACTAAAGCTAAAACCGTTGCAATTATGTCCACAAGCCGCTCTGGTGGATAATTCTGGTACATGTACACAAATAGAGTAATATAGTGTTATAGATAAACCTAGTCTTTCTCTTATGAACATTAATTTATTCATATAATGTTTAATGTTAAACAGATCAATGCTCAGTCAAAATCTATGTAAACCAAAAGGTGCAGCAGGGATGTCCACCATTTCACAGGCTATCTTGGCTATCACATCCAGTTTGGAATCCTAATTTTTAAGTTGGGAATGACTATCCATCCTTATTTTGCATTCTGTGAAAATGGAACAATTCTCAATTTTTATTTTGCATTTTATGGAGGGAAGATAAGTGCAATTCTCACACACTCAAAGCATTATAACTTACGCATGGATTAACTAAAAGCCATTGGAAGATTATTGGGCACTGCTAATAGGTCCTGGGTACCCCACGCCAAGAAGAAATAAACATTTAAGGGCAGTTTAAATGTTGTATAAATGAAATTGAAAAGCGTTGAAGGTAGGTATTGATTGGATGCATTTATGAAGGTGTGTAAATGTAGGCTCCTAGTGGCATTGGGGTGGTTGCCACTTCCACATGGAAAATGCAACCAAGAGATAACCAATTACCATATGTAATTTTCATAACTCTAAAATATTACATTGTAGAGAACAGTCTACCCTTTTCATTAGAATGATAATGAATTGATTCCAATGTTCAAATCTTGGAATATATCTGACAAGTTACCATAGAAACAATCAACATACCTTGAGAGATAGAAGGTTATATTTAAGGATATGAACTTACAGTAGTAAGAAATATATCTCAGTTATCAAGTGTGAAGAGTAGAAATAGAATATACTCAACCCTAAACACAGTCAAACACCCTCAAAAGACCTCAACATACTTAAAACCAATGCTGACCTGTCATTTGGGGCTTAACTCAACCACATCTTAGTTTGAGGTGAGCTGCAAACAAGTCATGGTCAGAGAGTTAAGGTACATTCACAACCCACTTAGGATGTTTCTTACATAGTCACTAGGATACACAGTCACAACCCACTAGGTTGGGTCTTACATAATCACAATCCACTGGGTTTAGCAATGTCAAGCTAATAGACAAGAACAACCCAACCTAGTTAGGAATAGTTAACCACAATCCACACCCCAGTTAGAAGTAATATTATTACAGTCACGACTTTCTTACAGGATCTTCAACACACTCACGGCCTGCTAGAATACTATTACAGTCATGCCATGCTATGAGAGGCCTATTACAGTCACAACCTGTTGGGATAGGACTTATTATAGTCATGACCTATCCACATGGTTTCCAACAAAGTCATGGCCATCCCTAGAGGGATCCAAAACAATCAGGGTATGTTAAGAGGGGCCACTACTGTCACACCTAGCCCACAATGGTTTCAAATCAGTCACGACCAGCCAGGGGGACACTACACAGTTCATAGGTTAGCTGATTGAGATCATGACTCATCAAGAGGGACACTACATAGTTCACAGGTTAGCTGATTGAAATCATGGCTCAAAAAGAGGGAAACTAATAGTCCATGGGTTAACTGCAAGAAGTCATGACCCAGTACAGTTCATAGTTTAGGAGAGAAGGAAACAACCCTTAAACTTATATTTGATAACCTAGGGAAGAAGCAACGAAACCCTGACCCCAAACATAAAGATCAGAGTTGAGGTTTAGCTTCTTGGATAATGTACAAAGAAGGATAAGTCTTGATTTTATAACTTGAAAAAATATCTAGAAAGGTCCTTCTTCAACCCTAGATTTTAGGGTGGTTACAAATAAAACATAAAACATAAAATTAGGTTGACATAAAGCAAAAAGATAAAGGACCATAAGTCAACCAAAGGGTTCACTAACACCCCCATTGTGCATCACACGCAGATGCAACTGCTAATTCACAATGGTAGATGCTTTGTGATCTGAAGCATAGGCACATATATGTAAATCTTGGATGCACAAAGGAACAACATCCATACCCCAAGTTGAATGCTTGTTTAATAAAAAACAAGTGCACAATCCATTCTCCATCTAGATAGAATTTGAAGTGTAGGTTCAAATAATGGAGGTGCATACGGGCCGTGTTAGACAATTTTGTTTTGCAGAGGCAATCAACAACATACCCCATGTTTTAGGCCTGAAACTTACAACCTCAGACTTGATGCGGTCAACAAAACATTCATGAGCTTGGAATATATTTGTACCTGTTTTTCAATAATTGCAGCTGCAACATATCTATCTCCAGTAAGCATGGTTAGTTGGATTCCTAATTTCTAATAGAAGGTCTTCGTTAAAATGGATGTAACAAACTGAATTTTCATTTGGTAAAACTAAGAACAAGCTACATATAGAAAATAAGCATAACCAATATAGAAAATGAGCCTAATCAAAACATGCCATTTTCACTTTCACAATGAACCCAAAATTGTCTTCTATTCTCTGATATTTGCATAGATTTTGACCTTTTAGGGATGTTACAGTGCCCAGAATTGAAAAAACAAAGCCTCTTATGTGCTTAGCATGCCTGTTTTTTCTTCAATTCAACATCATCATGGAAAAATTACCTCTTGAAGACTATGATTTCCACCCAACAACTATTCAAACTATGAACCTAATTGTTGGTGGGTAACAGATGGAGGTTGGATGAGCTGTTTGAGACTGGTTATTTTACCCTAGAATTGGAAAGGTTGGGGATCCATACAGAGACCCAGGGTCTATGCCGTTAACATGGTGGGGAATGAGAAAGAGAAGAAGTTATGCTAGTAGATTGAAAATGTTGGCAAAGGGTATGTACCTTAGTTATTTAACAAAACTCATTATATTAGCATACATACCGTAGTCTCCATCCACAAAACGAAATCAATACATTTCTTTTGATGCATCACTTCTTTCTCTAGGTTATTTGGACATCTTCCATATTTTTTTCCTGCCAATTTGTACATATGGAGAAATTAGATAAGATTGAAATTATGTTACTACAACTTCTATAAGAAGAAATATCACAGATTTAATATACTTACAAAAGTTGTTATCAGTGCTTTTAAACCTTTTTAGCCACTACGATGAGTGGCCTTTGACTTTGCTACCCTTGCCTTGGAGGCCTTGTCCTTATAAATAAACCAATTGAATTCAATTTCACAAAATAAAATTATAAATGTTTAATATGTATTAATACATTTGAAATATCATATTGAATGAAAAATTCAATACCTGAGTGATCTCCTCCCCGACCTTTCTTTGTGCTTCCAATTTCTCATGGGATTTTACCAATTCCTTCCATACCTTCATAGCTTTGTCAAATGGCCTTTGTTTAATCCTTTGATCCTGAGGATTTTTTTTATTTTTCTGGTTTGGTTGCAACGAAACCTTTTACAATTTCCAGTCAGTTTCAATTTTACCTTCGTCATTGACCAACCAGCCCCAAATTCACTCTCCATGTCCTGTATCACCATCTTTTTCAAGTGAAGTGGAATTTTAGAGAAAGTGAGATGAATATGGTCTCTAAATCTATGAAGGAAATATTCCCTTAGCCTATTCATGAAGGTTTTTCCTGCATCTGTTCTTCGTATCTCCCTTGAAACAGGGTTATACTCTATTTTAGTACCTAAAGTATCGACACATGATTCATAAGTCGAGACTGAATAAGAATTTGAGGTGCCAGGTGTTGCTAGGACATTAGCACATGCATCGACACATTGTTATTCATTATTGGATGCTACTATTGATGATATTTTCTTGGATCTTTTACTCGACCCTTGACTGGATGGGGAATTTATTGATTCACGTAGAACTTGTTGATTAGATGGATCAGGTTGATGAATTTGAGATGATTTTGTTCTCAGGAAACTGATTAAGGATTCATGATCTAAATATTGGAGTTTTTGTAGTACTTCTGTCCCAATCACATCTGTTAGCAAAGCCTCTGTTACTGGATTCATTGCCTGTCCAAAAAAAGTACAGAGTTGCAATAACACACACTTAGATCCTTTGTTGAATGAAGTTGTGGCACTTAAATCACATGCCTCATATTTATTTTCTTATGTTTAATCTTCTAGCTGTTGCTTTTCTTATATTTTGACAACCAAAGTATTCAAACAAGCACAAAATAACTTCAGGCAAATCTCTATTGTTGCTGCAATTTGGAAGACTAGCATTGAATACAGTTGTAAGTTATCCTCTAATGCCCATGATCCTTATGTAACCACTCAAGTTTTTCCTCCATATATATATATATATATATATA
>LPNX010107559.1:47933-210676 GCA_001517045.1 Pseudotsuga menziesii
CCAGAAATCTTAAGTTGTATGATACCCCTAAAATTGGGTCAAATCTTTGGATCAAGAGTTCTTTTGTTTTCAGTAGCAAAGCAACACCAAATGATGATGGATTTATGTGCACATTTACAAGACAAATGATAGAAATTCATTGAAGTTACTCCAGAGTCCATAATCAACCTTATCAACAAAACAAGCAGGTGGACATATATGACTAAGTTATAAAAATCCCTGGGGCTACTAGTTGTGAGAAATAGCATGCATATAATTAATGTTTATATAATAAGTTGACTTCCCTTGACATAAGTAAACTTACCTTTTAAGTTTTTTGGTTTCTATTATGCAAGTCAATTTATGATAGAATCACAGATGCTTCAACTAGGATTTCTCTACTTACAGGTCTCACAATTGATCTTATAGGTCTAGGCTTTACTCTTTTGCTGCTTTAAAATCTACCAAATCTCATCACTACATATTAAACATTTTATACCAGAAAGGTATTTCAACTATGAAATCTAATCCTATATCCCATAGAATAAAGACAACCACCTTGTTCATAGTGATATGCAGAAGTTCAAGCCAACATCAGTTCTTGACAGTGAAATATGCCCACAAATTGTTGATATTAGGAGACTTTTTCCATGCCTTCAAGTCAAATTGTTGTCATCCTAAGATGGAGTGTCTTTTACAATAATCTGTTTTAGGTGCTTCTATTAAAACATGTGCATACTCTTAAGAAGTAATTATCCACATTTGAGAAAAGTCATCTCCTTTGCACTTGCATGCTCCTACAAAATAGGATTTGCAGTAGTAGGATTGGGAAATGAACTTTATGTGATTAGTGGGGTCATTGGAACAGGTCGACAGAATCTTGATATACAACAACTTTTTGATGTGGATATTTTAAGTGTTAAAAATGAACGACCAATATGGCGTCAAGCAACACCTATGACACACTACTGAGGCACTATAGTTGGCTGTGCTGTACTAAGAATTTAGTTTGTGGCAATTGAATGTTACCTTAAATTTGTGAGTATTTCCAAGATACTGTATTTAATTCCAGTTTCCAAGCTACTGATTCAGTTTATAGAATACAAGTGGTGTAATTATTTTTTAATATCTTTTCCACTCGGCATGCAAATAACAGTCATGCAACAAAATGTAGCAAAACACAACTAAATTGGATTCAGATAGGAAACTCAATCAAGTCTAATTGAACTTGCAAATTATATAATTATTTTATGTAACTCTGATTTATTGTATGTAAGTATTCAATATTCACACCTTGCATTTCTTCAGGTATTATTAAATATATTGTGGAAAGGCTAAAGATCTCATTATTAAGGTATTATTAAGTTGACTTCTGTGTTTCCTAAACTTGCCTAAACTTGCAGTAGCAAGCCATTTGATTCCTCACCTTGTTTTATTGTGGCCTGGTGTAATTAGAGTGTCTGGAATCCAACTAAATACATCACTCATGTCTTGCATGAAAATCCAGAGGCCCAACAATTGGCCATATAAAAGTTGGATATAATGTTTTCTTGGATATTGATATATGGAAGATCTTGGAATGCTATATCTAACTGTCTTCATATCTAGCCATGTAGACGTCTAGCTTTGTGGTATGCACAATGATTATTTTAGGTAAGTGCAATTTATACTTGGAAGCTGGAGTCACAGTTTCTTCACACAATTAGGTGAGGATGCTGTGACTCTGAAGTGGATGGATTTTTATCTCAACCTAGGAAGAAAATAACCTTTGCCAGATTTGGAGTGGCATCTTATCAAGTGATTTTCAAGGATATAATTGTCCTTATCAATTGGAGTTCCCTGCCAACCTTATGCAATCTATTGATGATCTTGTTAAATAGTGAATTTCTTTAGGCAGTGGCTCAGACATTCACTATTTGACATTCAGAGAGCATAGTTGGTGGGTTTTACATTTTTTATAACCATATTTGTGGACTCAGGGAGGAAGGCTAGAAGCGGTTTTCTCTACCTCTGAATAGTTCAATGGTTTTCATGGATGCTGACTTGGCAGTATGAAAACCCCAACATTTAATTTCTCTTTATCATTATTTCACATTTAATGATTTGTAACTTGTTCTAGTAAGTTCAGCACAAAACAAATTATCCTTTCGAGGTTGTAGGTACTAGTTATGATTAGGATTTTGGTATGATCAAATGGAAGCCTGCAGGGATTGTATAATAGCTCAGATGATTGGTGGGGTAATTGGACCAGGTCGACAAGATCTTGATATACAACAACTTTATGATGTGGATATTTTAAGCGTTAAAAATGAACGACCAATATGGCATCAAGCAACACCTATGACATGTTGCCGAAACACTACAGTTGGCTGTACTATACTAAGAATTTAGTTTGTGGCAATTGAATGTTACCTTAAATTTGTGAGTATTTCCAAGATACTAAATTTAATTCCAGTGTCCAAGCTACTGATTCAGTTGATAAAATACAAGTGGTGTAATTATTTTTTAATATCTTTTCCACTCGGCATGCAAATAACAGTCATGCAACAAAATGTAGCAAAACACAACTAAATTGGATTCAGATAGGAAACTCAATCAAGTCTAATTGAACTTGCAAATTATATAATTATTGTATGTAACTCTGATTTAATGTATGTAAGTATTTGGTATTCACACCTTGCATTTATTTAGGTATTATTAAAATATTGTGGAAAGGCTAAAGGAAACTCAATCAAGTCTAATTGAACTTGCAAATTATATAATTATTGTATGTAACTCTGATTTAATGTATGTAAGTATTCAGTATTCACACCTTGCATTTATTTAGGTATTATTAAAATATTGTGGAAAGGCTAAAGATGTCATCCTTCTTGCTAAGTTGACTTCTGTGTTTCCTAAACTTGCCTAAACTTGCAGTAGCAAGAAATTTGATTCCTCACCTCTTTTTATTGTGGCCCAGTGTAATTAGAGTGTCTGGAATCCAACTAAAGAAATCATTCATGTCTTGCATGAAAATCCAGAGATCCAGCAATTGGCCATATAAAAGTTGTATATAATGTTTTCCTAGATATTGATATATGGAATATCTTGGAATGCTATATCTAACTGTCTTCGTATCTAGCCATGTAGACGTATAGCTTTGTGGTATGCACAATGCTTATTTCAGGTAAGTGCCATTTATACTTGGAAGCTGAAGTCACAGATTTGTTCACACAATTAGGTAAGGATGCTGTGACACTGAAGTGGATGACTTTTTATCTCAACCTAGGAAGAAAATAACCTTTTCCATATTTGGAGTGGCATCTTGTCAAGTGCTTTTCAAGGATATAATTGTCCTTATCAACTGGATTTCCCTTCCAACCTTCTATAATCTAATGATGATCTTGTAAAATAGTGAATGTCTTTAGGCAGTGCCTTAGACATTCACTATTTGACATTTAGAGAGCATAGTTGGCGGGTTTTACATTTTTTATAACCATATTTGTGGACTCAGGGAGGAAGGCTAGAAGAGGTTTTCTCTACCTATGAATAGTTCAATGGTTTTCATGGATGCTGACTTGGCAGTATGTAAACCCCAATACAACTACTAGAGGAATAATGGAAAGAAAGAACATAAAAGGAGGTGGGTTCAATCATTGAAGAGAACAACTCTTATGAAGAAAACAACAAATATAAAAAAGCATAAGTAACAGGCTGGTATAAAAAAATACCAAATACCTGTTCTACTCTAAAAAAAAAAATACCAAATAAAAAAATAAAAAAATCAAATACATGTTCTGCTCCATATGCACTTCCTCCTCCGCTTGCCATTGCCGCAAAGCACAAGTAACAGTTTGGTGCGGTGCTTTTGCTTAATCTTCTCAACCTCCAAGGGCGCTTTTCAACCTACAAGGGAAAAATATGCATTCAACCTGAAAGAACCCATGCTTTTTAAGTTTCCTCCTTCCACACTGGCCACCACTATGTCCATCTGCGTGCTGCCCATGGATTTGAGTCCAGGATTGCACCCAGGAATGCGCCGAGCCCTTCCTGCGATTTGACATTGATTTGGGGCACTTTCTGGGTGCCAATTAAACCTGGGATAGCACCAAACTTGGGAAAACATGTAAATATATCCTAAGATTTGGCTAAGCCCTCATCTTTCAGTGGAGGCGGTCCACGACTCTATTCATTGGTTCATCAAATCGCTGTTGACTGAGGGGGTTGCAGGTAGCATTATCCTTCCTTCCATCTATCGAACCCATGAAACTCCCGAGGAATGTAGGCACGGTAATCTTCTGCGCGGGGTTTAGTGGAAGGTAGGAACAGTAGCTTCTGCGTGGGGTTTAGTTGAAGGTAGGAACGATAGCTTCTGCTCGGGGTTTAGTGGCAGGTAGGCACCCTTAACTTCAATGTAAATCTCTCAATTTCCAAATTTCTAGTTACATGTTCCATCTCTGAATTTTGATGATGTTTGATGTGTATTTTACCTACACAAATTTTTTTACTTAATTAAATTAAATATATTAATGTATATGTATTAAGTTATATCTACTTGTCTATTGTAAAGCATACTTCCTTTTTTAATCAGGGATGATTTTAAGGCACCAAACTTATTTAAAAGTGTATAAATGTTGGCGAATATTACCAATTCTTAAAACGCCAACTATAAAATGATTGGCAATATTTTTCGAAACTATTTTTATTTCCAATGATTTTATATCGTTTATATAATAATTTGGCGATTTTTAGGGTGAAAAAATTTTACCCCATCAAAATTGGGCGAAACAGGGCTTCAAAAAATGCAAAATGGTGAATCTTTTTTGGGAGAAAAACATGGAAAAATAGCCCACTAGGCTAAAATTCGCCCCTAAAATTATCCTTGTTTTTAATCCTTATACATCTTTAATATGGTGACCCCTTTGTATATGGCTATAAATCCATCATTGATTTTTAACTCTCATAATATCCATCATTTTGTTTTTTAAATATAATACCATACATCATTTGGCTGATGATATTTGGGTGATTTGAGAGTACTTAAAAACATTGAGAGAAAGTGTCGTTTATGGGGAGGGGGTTTTAAGAAGATCATAAATGGAAATTGGTAACTTAAAATGGAATGTTATATCATATTTGTTCATGTTTGAGGAAGGTGATTAACTTTTATGAGTGTTTAGGTTTAACATTTTAAATGTGGTATTATGTTATTGAGATTTGTTATTTGGGAGTTTGGAGTTATTTATAGGGTGAAAATTTGTGGTGTTTTTTTAACCTGTCAACACAAACATTTGTACAACATAAACATGTTAAATAGGTTTATTTTATAATACATAAAAAGAAATGGGTTAGAAGGATTTCAGGCCCTTACTATTCAACTATAGACCAAACTCAAATGCATGTAAATCATAGCATTTAACTCAAACCCTAAACAATGAACTTAAATGGAGCCACAACAACAATAGTTTATCTTTTATTAGTTAGCATACACATTTTTTATTCACTTCTATAACCAAATCCTTCAAGTTGTTTGGTGTATAGATACACATCAAGTACACAATAGCACAACTATTAGCCAACAACTTTGGGTTTTTGGGACATCTTGAAGCTCTAGTATTAGACTTACTATATATTGCTTTTTTATTAACATGATCTATAATATGGTCACAACTAATTTTCAATATAAGAAAGATACTATATTCTATTAGAAAAATACATATTCTTTTTCTAGGGTACTTTAATGCTAGAACACAAGGTAAGTAAGTTGTAATCCTAAGAAACATATAAAACTCTAATATTTTTTTGTTATAAGACCATTTCATTAAATTTGGATTCACTTTTGTCTAAGCCTCTTCGAAGATAGGTCAAATCATTTTTTCCAAAGTGTGACATTGGGGTTTCCAAAGTGAAAAATATAATTCCAAATGTTCCAATATCATACTGAAAAATAGAAAAATGGATTTAGAAGTGATAAACCCCATGAAAAAAATCCCCCATACTACCTCTCGGTTTCTTCAAGCTATACTACTATTGCTCCTTTAACAATTCTCCATTGTTTGTCAATAAACTAACGATTGAAATTCCTCTTAGTTTATTTTTCTTTCAAGCAAACATCCCAATCCCTCTAATTTGCTTGTCATTGTATGATATATTTCAATATTATTACCATTTAATAAAATTTATTATCATTATTTTTTATTACAGGAGTCGGAGGAGGCCATCGACACAAATCAAGACATTTCTGAGCAGGAAAGAAGACCTCGTACTATTAAAGCACACCGCATGCGAAAGTGGGTGGAAGAGGATATGACAATAGAGTCTACAGATACAATAGAAACTGACCATAATGAACGAGGGGTTAGTCATGATGATAATACATGGGATGAATACTTATAATTGTTATTTTTAGTTGTTCAATATCAATTCAATTAGATAATTGTACAATACAAGAACATTATATAGTCTATGATCCAATCTTGGAAAAAATTAATGCATGTGTTGCTTATTTTAGGTTGACAATGAAATAAAAGAAAATGAGGAGTTGATGCATTATGTTATACCAATACAACGATCTATCCTTAGACATGGGCCTCCTACTGTTAAATCACACAGAAAGCAATGGGTGGAAGAAGATATGACAATGGAATTTGTAGATCCAACATCAAATGAGCACAATGAACAAGAGGTTAGTCATGACAATACTACATGGAATTAATACTTTGAGATGATTGTTGATTGTGGATGTTCTACATGTTGTGGAAAGAAAAAATTAAACCGTGAAATTGTACAAAGACGTTACATAAATGGTTACAATATTTTAACCAATAATTGTTATGATCTAATATTAAATCATGGTTGCATTTAATTATAGGTTGATGCTGATGATACGAATACTAATCGTCAAGGTCCAACTAGGTCATTAATAATTAAACGTGATGATCCAATTAATCCTTTAAACCATACTAGGAGAAGAAGAGAAGCATTGAAGAGAGAACTTCCACCTGCAAAATTTGAAGAATTAATGAATTTATCAAGAATTGATGGCATGCCTCATCATGTTCATAGTGAACATGATGACGAGAAATGAAATGCATGAAGATGGATTGAATGAAATGCTCACAAGTTTCTTTGGGGATGGAAACAATGATGAGGGTGATGATCCTATGCATAACATTAATGATGATATAGAGGGAAATCGCCACCATAAAAAATTTGATGATATTAACATTCATGAATAAATCAAGGAAGCAACAAAGACAGTTGTGTTCAAGTCGGGTGCAAGTAGAACATCAAAGCTTTCATGCACATTGATATTGTTGGAAATCAAGTCATTATTTGGTTGGTCAGATAAGAGCTTCACGACTTTGCTAAAGTACGTTGAATTATATTTATAGATTTGCATTGTTAATTGGTTTACATAATTAGTAGATAAGTATTAAATTAAATATAATTTATTTAAGTGGACTTTAAATGGATATATGTTATATAAACAATGATATTAAATGACATTTCTAACATGTTTCTCTGAAAACAATATTACAGGGCACTAAAGGATAAAATATTCCCTGAAGATAATGTGTTGCCATCAACTTGTAGAGAAGCACATCAGTTGTTGGTTGAGTTGGGGGTAGAATATAAGCAAATTCATGCATGTCAAAATGATTGCATCTCATATAGAGGTGAACACCAAAATAAACAAGAATGTCCTGTATGCAAAGAGAAGAGATATCGTACAGATGAACAAAGTCCTACTGTTCCAAATAAGGTTTTACGCCACATGCCAATTATACCTATAATTCAACGAATGTTTCATTTCAAGTCACTTGCACAATTGATGGTTTGGCATGCAAAGAATAGGAGTAAATATGGATTCATGCAAATTCCAGTAGATTGTAAAGCAATGAAACACATAGAGGAAAAATGGCCAGGAAAATTCAAAGATGAACCTCGTAGTATTAGGTTTGGGCTTGCAATAGATGGAGTGTGCCCATTCTCTTCCATGAGCGCAACTCATACTGTTTGGCCAGTCGGATTGATAGTATACAATATTCCCCCATGGATGTGTGTTAGAAAGGAGCACCTTATGCTAACTCTCATTGTTCCAGGAAAACATCAAGTAAAAAAAATGGATGTTTATATTGCGCCTTTTATTGATGAGATGTAATTGTTATGGAAAGGCATAAGAATGTATGACATATCATGTCCTCCATCAAATAGGTTCTTCATGTTCTATGGAATACCATGTTGGACAATTCATGATTTCCCGGGACTTTGTGTTTGTTCAGGTAAGAAAAATAATTTTCATATTTGCACATCATAATTTTTTTTCAATTCAACTTGCATATAACTATTACATTATTATTATTTTGTTATAAAAATTAGTTATTGGATTGCATGGGTAAAAACAAAAGGTTATTTTGCATGTCCAAGATGCGCCAAACAATTTGAGGGGTGATATTCTAAATATCTACACAAAGTTATTTATGCAAACAATAGGGTTTTTCCACCACCGGATGATAAGTTCAGAAATCGCCTAAAGAATCAATTTGATGGAAAAATTGAAAATAGACCTCCTCCCAAGGTTATGAGTCCTGCCGATTGGCTTAAAAAGTATGAAGATGCTGAATTGAAATCTTGGAATGATTTTTTTCTTCATGATCATTCAATTGAGGAACTAGAACAAGTTATGGTTGAAATGCCAAAAGTAATGAATAGGAAATCCATATTTTATGATCTCCCTTACTGGAAGGATCTATCAATATCTCATTTACTAGATCTTATGCATATTTTCAAAAATGTCCTTGATTCTATTTTTCGACATATAGCAGGAAAAGATAAAGACACCTTATCATCAAGGAGAGATATTGCTCTCTCACGTACTAAATTTGATAGAAAACATTTGCGGCCAAATCAAGAAAATGAATCATACGCAGAAGTACCATGGATTCTAAAAAGAAATAACTGGATCAACTAAAAAGTGTGATACGTTCAATAAGAACACCCACTGGCTATGGCTCGTCTTTGAATAAATCTTTTACAGTAGATGGACATGTCACGAGATTTAAAACACATGATTACCATAATTTTATGAAGGTATTTGAATCAATTAATTATTATTGTTATCACTTACTTTTTTTATAATTATGATAAATTGATATTAATGAACTCTGGTAAATGGGTTTGATAGCATATCATGCCATTGGCAATTAGAGGGGATTCATGTCTTACAGCTGACTTAAGGAATGCCATAAGTCGATTGTCAATATTTTTAAGGTTTATTGTGGGTTGATATTTACAAGGTTTATGGTATGAAATGTTACTGTGTATGATGCAATAGTATATTATATTTCATTTTAAATGTCATAAATGTTCATACTAATTTTGTGTCATTTATTAGGTGGTTGACCTCTAAAGAGATACATGTGTGTGAAGTGCCAAAATGAAAGAAGGAAATTGTTGAAATTGTGTGTGTATTTGAGAAGGAGTTCCCTACAATTTTCATGGACCTACAAGTACATTTACTTATACACCTAGTCAATGACATTGAAATAGCAAGCATTGTTTCAATGAGGTGGATGTTTTTCTCTGAGAGGTACATGAAAACCTTAAAAATATATGTCCGACAAAAGGCACGTCGAGAGGGTTGCATGGCTGAAGGGTATGTATTGAATGAAGCATTTTTCTTCCTATGTGAATTCCTTGGTAAAGAGTTTGTAGATGGTCCACAATTTTGGGATGAAGAGCATGCATTAGATATTATAGATGGAGAAAAACCTCAAAGTAATGGTGTTCAACAAGAAATTGGTAAGTAAAATCATCATTATTGTGATTATGTTTAGAATCATTTACTATATATTTTTGTGTTTATCAAAATAAAATAATAACATTTACATTTTGAATTATACGTGTTGATTTTTAATAGTGTTGATGAAAGTTCCATGCTTGACAAGTTCGTTCTATACCAGATGGACTGCATGAATAAATGGATTGATTTGTATGATATAAAAAGGGAAGAAGTGTTAGAAGCAAGGAGACAGTTTAAGAGATTGAACCAAAGGAATATCCCACTTCCCATGGATATTTCTGGTGAATGGGGAAAATATTACACTCTACAATGGATTACTGAACAAATTCAAAATCGAATGGATGAGGAAGGTATAGATGCAAACATAAAAAAAGATGAGATCAACATTTCTAGAGGATGTGAATGAAAGGTAAAGCATGGAATTCTTAAAAAATGTTGCTTGAATATATTCATCAAACTATTAGTTATTTAATTATGCATAATTGTATTTATTTGCACTAAAAAAAATGGCCTTTCACAAGTGACAAAGTATCCCGCAATGTGGGCATATGGTCATCATTATCGTGTAGAAAGAGTAGATGTAAAGAGACGAGCATTTGATTGTGGGGTTATGGTTGATTTGAAGCAATCAAGTTGAGCAAGTTCAAAAGATAAAAACATTGTTGAAGGGAATCTTCAATATGTTGGAAAAATACAAGAAATTATTGAGCTGGATTACCGCTCTTTCAAATGTTGCATTTTTAAATGTAAATGGTATGAAGCATTTGAGAGGACAAGAAGACATGATACCCATAGTGGATTGTTTTCTATAGACTCCTCAAAGTACCTACTAGAGGATTAGGAGCCTTCTATTCTACCAATTCATTGTGAGCAAGTGTTTTTTTCCTAAAACATAATATAAATATAAGAAGCATTAGTCGTCAATATTTTGATAATTCATTGCCTATTGGGAATATATATGTGTTTAATGATAACACTACATATGGAGCTATGGGCTATACCTATATGTACTTCCATGTGTCTTAGTCCTGCACAGTTGGATGGCCTTTGCTACTATATATCTAGGAGGACACTCTATTCGTGTGATATCTACTACCTATCCTATACCCTTACCTGGTATAATCTTTACTCGATCCTTCCTGAGTCCTTTTCGCACGCACTAGTGCTAGATCAGATCATAAAAATGTAATAACATATGTCTAATATATGGATCTCCTTCATGCACAGGTATTTTTCTATGAAGATATTTTGGATCCAAAATGGATATTTGTCATTCATTATGATCCAAGATTAAGACATGTTTTCGAAGATGCTTCAATCGATACTGAGAAAACCAATGATGACCAACCAAATATAGTTGAGGGAGAACAAATTGGCATCCATGATGATGTTCAATTTGAAGAAGATCTAGTAGAAGAATGTGAAGATGATAATGATGACAATATTCCTTTAGCAATATGGAGAAGTAGGGTCATAGGTGCATCTTTAGAAGATGCTATCATGGAGGAAGATGATATTATGGAGGAAGATAATATGGGTGATATCGAAAGCAATGATGAAAATAGATTTGGTGATATTCATGTAACCTGGAAACAAATTTTATTGATACAGAATATGATGAAAGTGAAGATGAGGATGATTACAATACCACTTTAGCAGGATGGTGTAGCAAGAATAATATTAGGTACTTGCAAGAAGATATGAACATTGACAAGGAAACATTGGAAGACCTAGATGCAGATTATAATGTGAATGAAGACTTCTAAATTTACAGTCGGATATGTAATTCATATTTAAATAATAATGGTTTTTATGTCCCATTTTAAAATGCTTAGTTATTATTTGGATGCAATAATCATTCAATTACTATGTTTAGAACTCATAATCTAAATTAATGTGTTGATTCTTGTCTCTATACTCGTTACCTAGTGCAATGTCCTTAAAATGTTTATAAGTTAATATGACTTGGTAGCCAAAAATAACAATATTTAGTTGGATAATAGTTATTGTGGTTAGTTTCATCTATTGGTTGATAATGGTTATAAGTGATATGAAGTTATTCGTTGAGAATTAAAAAAGGTTATATATGTATATTGTAGAAGTTGTCATATGCATGTAAATACAAATATAACTTGTGTAGTTGAAGGAATTGGTTAACACAAATGTACATTGTTGGAATATAATCCATCGGGATTATACGTTATTGTAAATATTAGGAATATGAAGAGACTCTCGGATGTGTGATCCCAAGAGTCATAGTAGATGTATAAATAAAGGCATTCTATGGAGAAATAATAACAATTTAGGAGTTATTTCACCTGACAGTGGTATCAGAGCCATTCATAACTCCTGCATGTACAGTCTGCATTCTACTGCTATCTGCACCCTGGGATTTCCTCAGTCTGCATATTGCATGCATTGGTGCATGCGCTGGCTACTCTATTGTTCATGAGTCATGCGATAGTATCTCTCTGAGCTGAATGAGTCGCCCTCCTCCTCTTGTATATTGTTGTTAAGGATTTTCCTTTGTGGGGATTGCACGTTTGATGCGTAAATATTGTTGCGTCATTGCCTTAGTGGAGAGATTGTTAGAGCTATGCTTCAGCTCGTGGTGTGTGGGCGTTTTCCTTTGAAGTGTGAGAGCACTCTCCAACTCATGAACCCTACTCTGGTCACTGCATAGTTTGTGGGAACTCTCCTCCTATGAAGTGAGCGAAGGATTTCCCCATATCTTGTGTGGAGACATCTATTGAACTGTCTAGTTATCCTCTAGTTTGTGAAAATTGCGTGGATACCTGCCTTCTCTTTGTGTGGAGACCATCTCACCGTTCTCTGCCTTGATCATAGCAGAAACGTGGTTGATTAAAGGTGTTAGAGACTTGAGACATAGATCGTTTATTGATGATCGGTTTTACATACAAAGATTGTCATTGTATTGCTCAGTTGCGTATTGGAAATCATCATGAAGATTAGTATCTTGAAGATTGCTTGCTCCTGAAAAGTGATATAGTCTTTCCTGGAGAGTTGCGGCCAACTCCTGGATTTGGTGTCCTCTATGACTAGAAATTTACCACAGTGCTGCTGTAATGTTCCAAATCTGGTGTACAGACCTGAAAACTCTCCAATTCTGTTAATTGTATTAAAATTTCTGAACTTGAAATGGTTTACACAATGATTCCTCTGACTGGGAAAATAAGGGGTTTATTATGGGAAATTTTGCAGAAAAAAAGAGTGAGCAGCGGGCAGCAACCAAAGAAAATCAGAAATTTAATTTCCTCTCCCCTAACACATTTAGATCTGGTTCCATTTAGGGTTCAGAATCCGCACTGCGGAAACGTACTACCACACTTCTGGGCAGCCAAACCGTGCAACTAAGGAGAGTAGTTCGGTCTGTTTCAACCAAGGGCTTCTGGAAACTTGAAGAGGTTTATTTCAGCATTAATATAACATAAATAAAGGATTTATACAGTTCATTGACGTTCTAGAAAGTTCTAATAAGTTTCGGTTGAATTTGGGATTTTTGGCAGTTTTGGCTAAGAAGAACCCTGCGCAGAGGAGGATGCAAAAGGGTTGTATGAACCAAAAAAAAAATGGTTCTGGAGATTGATATGGGAATTTGGGCCTGTTAATGACCTACAGGAACTGACAGAACTCATTTTGAGTTTACAGAACCTATCTTGCATCAAATTCAATAAAACTAGTTATTAAAAACTAGTAATCTAGCTAGGGTCTTAAAAAGACTATTAAATCACCTCAAATTCAATTCTGTGAAACCTGAGATTTATAAAAGAGATAAATATGGGTTATATGAACATGAAAATTTATTTCAATCCCTTTCCCATCATGGAATATTCATTACAAAACTCATATTCACTCAATTCCCCCCATACACTGATAAAATAGGATCTTTGATGGAACTGCGATAATATCGTTCAGGGTATGAGATATCTCGACCTCATAAATGTAATGTTCATAATATATTGATAGTACATAACAGAAATAATATTATTGACTGACCATTATAAAGCGTCTTTTAAAATAAGGGGCAGGAGGCCCAAAACATGACCAGCAAAAGAGGCTGTGAGCATAGGTGAAGCATGGGCTTCACTGTATCTCGACCTGAACATGTTGGAGGCTGAAAAAAAATTCTGGAATAAGCTTCAATGGCTGACATTAGCGCTCCATATCTGCAATAGATAGAAAGGGAGATAGAAGAGAAGGGAGGAGGGGTTTGGGGACCATCACCCAATGTTCTGAGGCACAACACTCAGAGAGTATGCTCACATAGCATAAAAAAAATATCAAATCATCCAAACTGACTCAATGGGGTTGAATTCACCTTTAATAGAGTGTTGAGTGACCTTCTTAGCAGGTGAGGATCCAAGGTGACCTGTGAGAGCAAGTCAACCCTCAACAAACCCTAACCCTAGCCACATAGGCACATGCTTTGGGGAATTTAGCAAGTAGGACCATGTGGAATTATTTCTAAGTTCAATTCCACCTTCATAATTAGAAACTGCGCCCTCACTAAGTCAAAAGTTGCTTCTTTTGAGTTATGACACCTTTTTTTCTTTTCCGGACTCCTAAGGAAACTGTTCTTTCCTTTGAAAACTTTCCTGCTTTATCCTTGACTGCTTTTTAATCTGCTTTTTGGTACTTTCCTCTTTGTTTCCTATGACAGCTTTTGTCATAGTGTTTCCTCTTTCCTTTCTTGGCTAGTAGACTTGTCCAATGCGCCCCACCTGACTAGGTAGCTTATTTACACCTCATAAATTAACAATAATAATAAAAATGGAAAATAAAACTTAGATACATGCCTCACTTAATTAATTATTACAAAATTTCCCTAGGGAGCATGATTAATGTCAAATTGAGCCCCACCTAGGAGTCCAGTATGGTAAACACTTTAATGGCCACTTTGAGGGGACATGACAGTCCTCCCCTCCCAAATCTACTTGTCCTCAAGAAGAAGCACCACAGAGTGCTGCAAATTTTTCCACCATGTTTCTGCTGCACCACTTTGATCATAGTCATTTCTTTGATGCCACTTCCTTTAGAAAAATTGCCAACCTAGTTAAAGTAACTGAGTAGAATTCCTGGATCCCACTGCCTCCTCTGCAAGGACCCAAATTTTTCTGCCACCTTTTGAACTCTGTCATTCCTAAGAATGCTTGGATCCCATGGTTTTATCTGCCTCCTTACACCTATCAATAAAAACAACAAAATTTTATCATTATAGAGGAGGAAAATGAGGTTATGAAAATCATACCACCATACTGGGAGCTCATCTCTCCCCATGCCAAGCAAAACATTTTTTAAACTCTCCCACCAAACATGGAATTCCTCATCTACTATCTTTGTTCTGGTGCAAGACCTCAACATTATGGTACTTGTTCCACCAAACTGACTCAAGTGGAACTTCCATTCATAGCCATGCATGATGAAGACATCAAATAGATGCCTCTGATGTTTCATGTACACATAGAAAGGTAATGGTGAAATTTTCATACCACATGGCTGAACCATTAAGTCATCAATGGAATATGTGGGAGCCTCCTGCTCCTCATGTGGCATCAATTGATTTGATGATAATGACATTCACAATTATGTGATTATATGATAATGATGATGACAATGATGTTGTTGATGATGACAATGACAATGATGATGATGATGATGAAAATGATGGAAATGATGATGAAGTTGACAATGATGTGATTATACGGTGACAATGATGATGATAATAATGATGATGAGGACAATTATGATGACAATGAGAATGACATGAGAAATGATGATGATGATGATGATGACGATCCTTATAAGAAAGTGTTGGTAGAGGTAAATAAACCCAGTTTCACTACAAGATCCAAGATTAAAATGTGCTCAATCATAGTTATAATTTATGCATGCTTAATATTGTAACTGTATCCCACTTGTTATGCATGCTTTAAATGTTAAACATATCCCATATACTTTAAATGATGACGATGGTGAACTAGATGACAATGACAGTGATGATGTTTTTGATGATGACGATGACGAAAATGATGATGATGATCATAATCATCGTCATCTTTTCTCATTGTCACCATGATTATCAAAATAGTCATCATCATCAGCATAATCATCATTCGTGTCATCATCATCACCATTGTCCTTGACATCATCATCATCACCATTTTCCTTGACATCATCATCATCATGATTATTGACATTTTCATCAGTTATTTATCATTACCTTTGGCATAAGACATAACATCTACCCAAAATATGTGATTAGTGGAAAAGGGTCATGGAGGACACATACAATTTATGCATGACAAATAACAAATTATTTTTTTAAGATGATCAACATCATCATTCTCATTGTATTCATCATCATTCTCATTGTCATCATCACCATCATCATCATTCATTTCATTGCCATCATAATCATTGCCAATGTCATGATTGTCATTATCCTCATCATCATCATTGTCATCGTTCTCCTCATTATCAACAACATTATCATCATCATCGTAGCCATCCTCAATATCAGAATCATTATCCTCATTGTTATCTTCAACATCTGGGTGTAAAAATGGATGCAAAAGTGGATAAAAACATGGATGCAAAAAAGGATGCAAACATGGATGCAACAAAAGTAGGTGCAAAAGTGGGCGCATAATGGG
The DNA here is from genome assembly GCA_001517045.1 of Pseudotsuga menziesii. Taxonomy (NCBI): domain Eukaryota; kingdom Viridiplantae; phylum Streptophyta; class Pinopsida; order Pinales; family Pinaceae; genus Pseudotsuga; species Pseudotsuga menziesii. The sequence goes on from LPNX010107559.1 coordinate 64,371, forward strand.
GTGCACCAAAAATGGATGCAAAAGGTGATGCAAAAGTGGATACAACCATGGATGTAAAATTGGATACAAAATTGGATGCGAAAGTGGATTATATATATATATATATATATATAGATGCAAAAGTAGTTGTAACACCCAACGCAAAACTCGATGCAAAAGTGGATGCAAAAATGGATGCATAAAGGGATGCAATAATTGATGTAAATTTGGATACAAAAAAGATGCAAACGTGGATGCAAAAGTTGAAGCAAAAGTGGGTGTAAAAGTAGGCGAAAAATGGGTATGAATTGGGATGCAACAAAAATGGATGCAATAGTAGATGCAAAAAAAGATGTAAACATGGATGCAAAATGGGATGCAAAAAGGGATGAAAATGTGGGTGCAAAAGTGGACAAAAAAGTGGATGCAAAAGTGGCTGAAACAAAACAAGATGCAAAACTAAACTAAAAACAGGATGTAAACTTTGATGCCAAGATTGGCGCATGAAGGGATGCAAAAAAAGAAGCAGAAGTGGATGTAAAAACATATACAAAAGTGGATGAAAACAAGGGCATAAAAGTTGAGGCAAACATGGACGTAAAAGGGGGCACAACAAGAGTTAAATGTACAAACTAGGCGCAAAATTAGGTGCAAAAATAGACTCAAAACCTGTCGCAAAACCTGACACAAAACCTGGCACATAACCAGGTGCAAAACCTGGTGCAAATTACGTCGCAATTTGTGCCAGATTTAGAAAAAGGACGCAAAAAATGCCTAAAATAGCACCAACTCGTGAAATTGCACAATTTTGTACAAAAAATGAAGAAAAATACACTCAAAGATGGTCTAGATGCAAAAAAGGATACAAAAGAGACGCTAAATCCAGTTTTTGTTGTAGTGAAAAGAAAAATTCTTCTGGTTGGAACTCAACAGATGACGTTTTTAGAATTGAAACATTGCCTATGCTATGCCCCAGTGCTCACATTACCAGACTTGCAACAACCATTTGAGATCGAGACAAATGCTTCTGACTATGCTATTGGGGCAATCCTTACTCAACTGTCACGTCCCCGACCCTTAGACCGGTGAAGAGGACGCGACAAACACCACATACAAACCGGGCAAACAACCCCATGAACATGGACAAGCAACAATGCTGAAATTGAAAAAATTAACAGGATACATAACAGGAATGCCAAACATACAAGCATACACACAGATGCATAATTCCTCAAAACATTCAGCGGAAGAAACCACACATGCATTCCTACAATTCCAGCATCCCACATGTTCAATATTATTCATTTAACATAAATATAAGCAGAGATGAAGTAATCCAACAACACTTATCTTTCTATGAAGAACTCGCCCCGCAACCAGCTATGTTGCTGCAACGTTCCACCCAACCATAGGCCAGCGCTGCAACCCCCGAGCTGGGCATGATTCTTCCAGGATAAGGGTCATTGCAGGATTACACATAGCCAAGGGACACAATCAACAAACCAACACAGCTGGGTTTATCAGGCCATCAACAGATCGGCCAAGCCAGCACAGTCCAAGGACCAACGACTGCGTACACGCAGCAAACAATCCCTTCACAGCTCCGTGAAGAAGACACATCCAACCGATGACAGTTCCAAACTCACAATGAAGATGACGGCAGATTTACACAGTCCTAAAATAGGGACATCATTGATGACAGACAACGACTCACTAAGAATCCATAGCGGCCCAAAACACAGTTGGACATCACAGCTAACAAAACGTGGGGAATATGACAACTCCCGTTCCACAGTGAAATAGCGTAGAACTACACAGTCCGACAAAGGAGAGGAAACAGACTCTCGACATGGATAGAAGGAAAACACAATCGCAGACCACAGCAGACAGCATACACGACCATAATCCACAAGGAGATGTATACATACCACCGAAACTAGTGTGGAACACACAGGCACATAGCCCCGAGCATGAATGGCTCCTACACCCGAAAATCCTGAGTGACAGCCACGATTTCACCCGCTCCCTGCATGAGGAAAACCAAGGCAGAATTCCTATGCATAAGGATAAGGGAGCGACCATCCCTCTGCGTGAGGAAACAATGAAGAATCCCCCCCCGACTGGTGCGTGAGGAAGAACAGAACGTCTCTCTGTGCGCCCCTGCGTGAGAGTGAACCGATCCCCAGACCACACTCGTGAAGGTGAAGACTGGCCGTGAGAGCAACCAAACAGTGGCCTCTGCGTGAGGAATGAACCGACCTCTACGTGAGAGTGAGCAGGCCAGGGAGAACGAACAGACCCGAGAGGAGTGGCGTTGTGGGGAAGATGAACCGACAGGGGAAGAGTGCATGTATGTGCTTCAGCGCTATCATGGAGAGGATGCATTCGTGGGTGGAGTGGGCGTGTGGGAAAGGGACTGACAGTCCTACCACCCCACTCCCAAAAACATTAACTGCCTCAACCACCAGCAGCCATTAACTCCTCAACCAATGACAACAAAACAGTAAAGAGATTGACAAGGGAAGGTGGCAAATCAACAAGGTGGCAACACATGGATTCCCCCCCCCCCCATGATCAAGGTTTGACATCCCCCACCCCTTATCCTTTGGAACCATGCCCTTTTCATTCAAAGTTGCACGACCGTAGCTGGTTGTGGTTTATTTTTAATCGATGTGCGTGTTTACATGATGCCAACCATAGTGTGCTGGATAGCACGATATACCATCGACAACTATCCCTATTGCCGAAACATAAACAACCAAATCTATGGTGGGGATTTTGCCTTTAGCTCCTCACCACGATTAATTACATTATACACATCATGCAAACGGGGTCAAAACCGGGGTGTTACATTCCCCTCCCCCTTGGAATAACACCGTCCTCGGTGTTCCAATCCATAGGAATACATACACAATACATATACAATTGCACATCAAAATTTCAAAATTTTGTAGATCTGTCCCACATTCAATTATTCACTTTGAACATTCAGGACCAAGCCCCTTGGCTTCCACGGACTTCTCCTGCTGATTCTCAGCTCTCAGCTTATCCCGAAGTCTAGGAACTTTGTGGCTATTTCCCTCATCATGTTCCCTCCTTCCTTTCCCCTGTCGATTGCTCCCAGAAGGCTTTTCACCTCCCCTTGCAAACAAATAGAGTCTTGCAAAATTTGGTGGTTCATTTCATTCTAACTTTTCTGTATCTTGAGCATCTCCCCAAGATTCTCTTGGGTCTTGGCAATCATTTGAAGGAGACTTCTAGCTAAGTCCAACAACTTTTGATCTGCTGCCATAATCAACGTGCACCATCTGGTTTCACTTCTCTTACCTGTGAAATGCACCATTGAAATTCTATCAGACCAAGCATAATATAGTCATGCAATCAGTTAGTTAATTGCCCAATTGGCATGACAGTCCAAGTCCCAGCAAGGAGACTTTCATATTTTTCATGCCTTCCCAACAGGCACAAGAGCTCATTCATGTCCATTATGGGGCAGGGAATTAACCATTCCAGCATTCACAATTTACTTTAAGCAAATACACACATTCTATTTTCAGTCATACATGCATTCAACAATCCTTTGTTTTCACAATGCATAAATATATATGTATAAAATCGAAAGGCAAGAGAGAGAAGTAAGAGTTTTTTTTCCCTCTTTGTTTTGTTCCATCTTGGAACCCACATCACCGCAGTGGCTTTTCATGCTCTCAGCCTCTTTCACTTCACTGTGAATGCTGGACCAATCCTTCTTGGTCATGACACTTAGTATCTTTAGTCTATTCCAGACCTCTAAACCATGGATTCTCTCCACATGGTTTTTCCTCGGCTGCTAAGAACCTCACGGTCTCACTATCACATTTTTCATTGCCGCTCATTCCGAGCTTTCCAGGACAGTCACATGTCCACATGCACCTCTAGGATGCTCTCATAGTCCTCGCTCCCGGCGATGCCTATATCCAAACATTGAATAATTCACATGTTTAGTTTATTCTCATTGATTTTACCTATAGAACAAGAGCTTAAAACATCATAACCAAATCATATACACATGTATATTCATAAACAAAATAATCCAATACTTACATGTATTGTGCGTTCCCTCGTTGGTCCACAGGATCCTGTTGCGCTTTGCAAGCCTTGGGATCACCTATGGACTTGGACGTTAGGTCAGCACACAGGCTGCTTCACAACATCCTTATATATATATATATATATATATATATATATATATATATATATATATCAGGCACAGTCAAGCCAACCTTCAGTTGGGTTTGTCAGACCGTCCAGCCAAGCCAATATACAATTGGGTTTATCAGGCTGCTTCCAATCAAGCCAATACACTGTTGGGTTTATCAGGCTACTCAGCCAAGCCAACACTGTAACATTTCCACAATTTTCACAACATCAAATAATTACATAGTCAAGCCAACCTTCAGTTGGGTTTATCAGACCGTCAACAATTCTCCATTTCCAGATCTAGGATCTACTATGGATCCCTAGGCATGTAACAACCCAACATACACTTATGTCAACAATAACACATACACTTATACCAGCAATAACCCTTACTCCATAACCCCTCACAACAACCACTTACCTTTAGCCTGTCAACACAAGCAACACAAGCAATACAAGCAAACTCATCAGCGTTATTGCTTTAAAACTATAATCACATTTCTCATCATTCACTATCAAGTATTGAGACACCAGGAGTGTGTCCACTCCCTAGAGTGTAATCAATATTGAAAACCCTTTTCATGATCCGACATCGGGAAAGTGTGCACCCCTTTTCGATGTGTGCCATGTAGGTCCTATTCATACTCAAACAATCGGTCATCATGGAAATAAATCAAAACATGTTCTGCATATGGAATTTAATAATTAAACATGCATATTCTTAGCAAAGGTCACAGAACACTTATCCATTTGCCATCGCAGTATGCCTTTGTTAAGGAGGAATGGAGGCTCCTTCCCTGAGTTAACAGTTTCTCAGTTAGCCATCCCAACTCCTTTTTATATTTCACACTCATACATGTCTTACCGACATAACCCATACCATCTCACTCATGTTATTACCAAACATGCAGTGCAGATGAGACATTTTCAAAATGTCTAATGGCGTTTCACCCGAAACCCATTTCCAAGATAAGGGAAAACCTTCCCATGAAGTTTGGCTTCTGTAGGCCATCACACATGGTTTTTCTGCAGTGTGTACCCCTGACACATTCATCAAATAGCCAAACAGTCAATCATTACCTGATACTACAATCCAAATTGATTGTTCCATAACCAAGCAATGACCTTGGTAATCAAATTCAATAGGAAATTGCAATTCTATCTACTATAGAAATTGACTTGCTCAATTGTGGGTCTCCTATAAGAAGCACTACTATGCTCATTATAATTTTATGCTTACTATCATAACATGATTACCCACTTACCATGCGTCCCTCCTGACACAATCTTATACAAGCCAACAATGATTAGTAGTCGTTAGCACTTTCTTAAATCCGAAATCCACAATTCAAATTAACAACCCATTATGCATATCAACTATGTTCACAGCCATGAGACTCTTCTCATAAGTTTGGGCTCTTTCACATGGTAGCTTTTGGCATTGGTCAGGATCTTACCTCTCACTGCCATGCTCGAAATAATCTACTTGAAACCTGAGCTTCAATTAACCAAACACAAGCTTATGCAAACCAATAGTGGCTAATAGTTTTCAGCAATTGCTTAAATCCGAAGTTCACAATTCGAATTTAACAACCTTACTATGCATACCAACTATTTTTACAACCATGAGATTCTTCTCATACATGGTAGATTCTAGCAGTGGTCAGGGTCTTACCTCTCATTTCCATGCTCGGGATAATCTACCTGAAACATGAGCTTCAATCAACCAACACTTGGTAAGTCTGGATGCATATAACTTTTCAATGCTACAACCATCACCAAAGCATTCTCAGAATTTATAAAATCCAAATACTTCCAGCTGTTAGTCACATCAATATTACCAAAACTCATTTACTTCATGCAATCATTATCATACTAATATTTGAAAGGCATAGTCACATCATTCATGCAATTAAATGAAATGGTTAGATACTCCTTACTTCACAAGCGTATCATTTATACCACCTTGCTCTTCAATAGAGCATTTCTGGTAGCCAATTGATCATGACTATCCTGCATTCATAACAACCTCTGAAATGGTCCCTAAATTGTCATCAATTCATCATTTCAGCCATTAGTTAGTACGCATATCACATGCATTCATCTCAATGCATTCATGCAATACATCACAACATTTGCACCTATACTTATGCATTCAACATACTTCATATAGGATGCATTACTATAATCAATATCATCAGTACTTACTTTCCTTGGGATACTAAGCTCAATCAACATATACAGGCATAACACCTTTCTATATTCAAATTTCCACATGGTATGAGGTCTCTTACCTTTAGCACTCCATGGAATTTGTCATAAGCAAACTCTTACCTGCATGGGTCCTACTTATACCCTTGACATGACCAATTTGGTTGGTCCTTTGTAGGAGATTGCAGTGTTTGCTCACCAACTTTTGTTTATGGACTTGTTGCCTTATCCATTTCTTCATAGGGTTGCTGGTCACATTCCCTCAGCATCAACAACATATTCCTCCGGGTCCGTGTCATCATTGGTTTTTCCACTAATGCCAACATCAAAGCAATGATCATCATTAGTGGCTCATTATAAATGTATAATCCTCAATATCCCATGCATGCAAACATATCCTCATACATTTCAAGTATAAAAATTATAAAACATAATATAGTTAGCAAGACAGGGGTTAAGGAAAACTTCCCTTTTCAAGTCTTTCATCCTTGCATGGAACTACTTTTCCACACAACAGCTGGTTAGCCTTCATAGTCCTTGCTACCTCTAGGCATGCAATTGTCCATATTTGTCCCTTTGATAGCAGAGGCCATCATTAGCACTTTCCTGCTTCATGCTCAGATTCTGGTGACTTACCCTTTGTTCCCCACTAGATAAGATTTCCAACGCCTATCCACATGCTTCATTCCGACCTCGGGTGTAAAAACCACGCCACTTCTAAGAGTGAATACTGTCACCAAATCTCAGGCAAAACACACAACTGTATTTTGGTCTAGAATGCTAACTTCAGCCACCTCATTTTCGATGCATCATTCATCTTTTATGAATTCTGGGTTTGACTAGTTTGTCTATAACATAGAATTTTATTTTCAGCAGAACGACTGTCTCAAGGGACGACGGGGGTCAAGGGGGCTTGCCCCCTTGTGGCTTCAGGGCGGGTCGAGGGCAATTCCCTCGTTTTTTTTTTTTGTAAATCTTTGACTTTCACGCAATTTGGCACATAAGATTGCTGCCACTTTTTCACTTTTCATCCCTAAAAACTCACTGAAAAATAGCTGCAAATCCCTTAGAGAAAAACAGTCGAAATTTGCTAACAAATCCCACAGAGAAACTCAGAATTTTCCTCTGCAGAATCGTCTCCCGGAAACAACCAACCGTTCCGTAGAATCAGCCCCCGAATCCACTAACCGTTCCGGAGATTCGGCGACTGAATCCCTTTCGCAGCTGCAATGGTGGAACATCGACCTCTATCTTCTTTCGACTGATGAACTAATTCTTTGACCGGCATCGGAAGTCTTTTCTCGTCGGAAGTATTGTGCCTTTGGCTTCCGCAACGACGGAACGCCAAACACTAACTTCTTCCAACGGCTGCTCTTTACTTAGAAAAATCTTAAACTTTCGGCGTCGGAGGTCTTTCTCGTCGAAAGACTTAGTGCTTTTCACTTCCGCAACGGTGGCACACGAACCACTTTCTCTTCCGATTGGTGAACTAATTTTTGAATGGCATCGGCGTCGACAGTCTTTCCACATTGGAAGCTTAGTGCCTTTGGCTTCCGCAATGGCAGCATGCGAAACAACTATTTCTTTCGATAGCCGATTTGTTCCTGGACTTAGAAAAATTTCCAAATTTTTCCCTTCCTCGCCGCTTGATCGGCTCTGTCCCTTCTTCCTTTCGGCGACTTAGTCCTTTCCGCAGCCGCAATGGCGGATGGGAAACCTCCAAACTCTTCCGATCGGTGGCACAACATTATCGGCATTGGAAGACTTTTCACATCGAAAGCCTAATTCCTTTTTCTTCCGCAACAGTGGCACACCAAAGACAAACTCCTTCCGATGATCGCCCTTTACTTAGAGAAATTTTAACTTCGGGCGTCGGCGGCCTTTCTGGTCAGAAGACTTAGTGCTGTCGCTTCCACAATGGCAGCTCACGAAACACTAACTTCCTCTGCCAATCAACAATTTCTGCCTTAGAAAAATTTCAACTTCCGGCGTCGGCGGTCTTTCTCATCGGCCAGGTAGTGTCTTTGGCTTCCACAACGACGGAAGACCAAACCACTATTTCTTTTGATCGATGCCAAATCACTTAGAAATTTTTTCCACTTTTCTTTCCAACTGCTCTGTCGGGCATGATTCTGCTACGTTGGAAGTCCACTTCACTAACTCTTCCGTAACAGCGGAAGTCCACTTCGCTAACTCTTCCGATGGGGGTCATTTAGACAAGTTTCTTTTCGGATTTCTTCCAACTGTTCCGTGAAGCATGCTTCTGCTATAGTGGAAGTCCTTCCACTTAGCTCTTCCGCAATGGCGAAAGTCTTTCCCGCTAGTGGCCCGACCGTTCAACACTTAGACCATTTTCGAAATTTGCTGCCATTAAGCTCTGATCTCTGCTGGGCAGAATGAAGTCCTGCCTCTGTCACTGCATCCTTCATGGCCCCTAGAGGCCCATTGTTGCAACCTTTGTTCTGATACCATACTGTCACGTCCCCGACCCTCAGACCGATGAAGAGGATGTGACGAACACCACATACAAACCGGGCAAACAGCCCCATGAACATGGACAAGCAACAATGATGAAATTCAAAAACTTAATAGGATACATAACAGGAATGCCAAACATACAAGCATACACACAGATGCATAATTCCTCAAAACATTCAGCGGAAGCAACCACGCATGCATTCCTACAATTCCAGCATCCCACATGTTCATTATTATTCATTTGACATAAATATAAGCAGAGATGAAGTAATCCAGCAGCACTTGTATTTCGATGAAGAACTCACCCCGCAACTAGCTACGTCGCTGCAACATTCCACCCAACCATAGGCCAGCGTGCTCATCAATCTCTCAGCAGCGCTGCCACCCCCAAGCTAGGCATGATTCTTCTAGGATAAGGGTCATTACAGGCTTACACATAGCCAAGGGACACAATCAACAAACCAACACATTTGGGTTTATCAGGCCATCAACAGATCGGCCAAGCCAACACAGTCCAAGGACCAACCACTGCGTACACGCAGCAAACAATCCCTTCATAGCTCCGTGAAGAAGACAAATCCAACCGATGACAGTTTCAAACTCACAATGAAGACGATGACAGCTATACACAGTCCTAAAACAAGGACATCATTGATGACAAACAACGACTCACTAAGAATCCATAGTGGCCCAAAAAACAGTTGGACATCACAGCCAACAAAACGTGGGGAATATGACAACTCCCATTCCACAGTGAAATAGCGAAGAACTACACAGTCCGATAAAGGAGAGGAAACAGACTCTCGGCATGGACAGAAGGAAAAAACAACCGCAGAACACAACAGACAGCATACACGACCATAATCCACAAGGAGATATATACATACCACTGAAACTAGTGTGGAACACACAGGCACATAGCCCCGAGCATGAATGGCTCCTGCACCCAAAAATCCTGAGTGACAGCCACGATTTCACCCGCTCCCTGCGTGAAGAAAACCAATGTAGAATTCCTGTGCGTAAGGATAAGGGAGCGACCACCCCTCTGAGTGAGGAAACAATGAAGAATCCCCCCCTGACTGGTGCGTGAGGAAGAATAGAACATCTCTCTGCGCACCCCTGCGTGAGAGCAAACCGATCCCCAGACCACACTCGTGAAGGTGAAGACCGGCCGTGAGAGCAACCAAATAGTGGCCTCTGCGTGAGGAATGAACCGACCTCTGCGTGAGAGTGAGCAGGCCAGGGAGAACGAACAGACCCGAGAGGAGTGGCATCGTGGGGAAGATGAACCGAGAGGGGAAGAGTGTGTGTCTATTCTTCAGAGCTGTCATGGAGAGGATGCAGTCGTGGGTGGAGTGGGTGTGTGGGCAAGGGACTGACAGTCCTGCCACCCCACTCCCAAAAACATTAACTACCTCAACCACCAGCAGCCATTAAATCCTCAACCAATGAAAACAAAACAGTAAAGAGGTTGACAAGGAAAGGTGGCAAGACATGGATTCCCCCCCCCCATGACCAAGGTTTGACATCCCCCACCCCTTATCCTTTGGAACCATGCCCTTTTCATTCAATGTTGCACGACCGTAGCTGGTTGTGGTTTATTTTTAATCGATGTGCGTGTTTACATGATGCCAACCATAGTGTGCCGGATAGGACGATATACCATTGACAACTATCCCTATTGCCGAAACATACACAACCAAATCAATGGTGGGGATTTTGCCTTTAGCTCCTCACCATGATTAATTACATTATACACATCATGCAAACGAGGTCAAAATTAGGGTGTTACATCAACAAGGGCATCCATTGGCATATCACAGTGAGACACTGTCTGACACAGTTCGAAAATATCCCACTTATGACAAAGAGATGTATTCCATTGTACAGGCTTGCCGACAATGGAAGAATTACATTTTGGGGAAGGAAACGATTATACACACAGACCAACGACCCCTGTAGTTCATACATACACGAGGGAAGTTACAGAAAGATCACCATCATAAGTGGTCTACATATCTACAAGAGTTTCATTTGAATATCAAGTACAATAAGGGAAGCACCAATAATGTTGTATACTGCCTCAACCGACCACCAATTGTGGCGATAACCATTGTGCTCAACTCTTGTGGGCACGAGACCTCAGATTGGCTGCTTCTCTACAAGAGCGATCGATAATTCAGCCACACATACATGATGCTCTTGGAGGGAAACCAGATCCAAATTTTCACCTCCAGGATGCACTACTATGTCACATGGGACACCTTTGTGTTCCTTCAAGCTAGCGTGCCAAGATGATTTGGGAAGCACACTACAGTAGGGTTGCTGGGCATTTCGGGTTGGAGAAAATAGTGGTAGTGCTGGAGAAGTATTTATATTGGCCAAACCTTGGACAAGACGTCGGGAAGTACATCCGATCCTGCACTGCCTGTGCCATTTCCAAACCGTCCATAAAGAAGCAAGGTCTCTATACTCCGTTTCCTACCCCTAGTTGACCTTGGGAATCCATATCCATGGATTACATGTTGGGCCTTCCTTCTACTAAGCACGGTAATGACTGTGTGTTCATGGTCATCGACATATTCTCAAGGATGGCCATAATGGCGGCATGCAAGGAGAATATCACATCAGAAGCCACTGTTAAACTCTTCTTTGAACGAGTGTGGGTACACTTTGGATCCCACAGTCTATAATATAAGATTAGGACAACAGGTTCCTTGGTACATTCTGGTCTAGCCTATGGTCAATGCTAGACACCAAGCTCACAAAGTCCACAGTCTTCCATCCCCAGACTGATGGTTAGACAGAGGTTGTCAACAGGATGATCGTACACGTTTTTTGCATGTCCAACTCAAAGAATCCATGCACATGGGATGAGAGCCTCCCCTATGTAAAACATAGCTATAATTGAGCCCTCCACAGCTCAACTGACCATATCCCCTTTCAGGTGGGCTTGGGATTCCAGCCACTATGTCCCATAGACGTAACCATGCCATTTGCACCTACTCAAGCTGATTCAGCTCATGTCCAGTCTGAATTTTCCAAGGCAAACAACTTCATTGAGCACATTCAGCACATTCACCAATAGGTTCATGACATGTTGGATAGATCCAATGCTAAGTACAAGTAAAGATATGATCAGCATCAGGTGCAACACAACTTCCAGGTGGGCGACAAAGTGTGGCTACATTTGCAGAAGGAGCGCCTCGCTAGACCCCACCGCAAGCTTCGCCTGCTTCGATATGGGCCATACACCATCACCAAGGCTGTAGAGGAAAATTCCTTCAAGCTCAGTATTCCACCATTCCTTGGTCTGCACCAAGTGTTCAATGTGGACCGCCTTCGGACCTAGTTTCCACCTCTATCGGACACATCAGACGTGGCAGAACAACTCACACCAACAGAGTTAGACCCTGACTGCATGGAACAAGCCACAAATGATTCTGATTATGGACACATAGATCAAGAACACCCACTAGCAGAAGATCCATCTATATCGAGTTGTCAAGGCATGCCAACTCTTTCACCAGTGAAAGTGGCTCACCAGAGACCAAGTTCAATCGAAGTTTCCTCATCTCATGGAGGAACTCAACGCAATGGGGACCATTGGTTCCTAAGGGGGGAGGAATTATCCAAGAGGATATTGGTGGCAACCCACCTATTCCACTTGGATCCCCACCATTGTTTCTTTAATTTTTCAAGTTTCCTTAATTGTAGCAAAATTTACCATTTTTGGCAGTTTTCGGGTCCTAAACTTCTGGAGCCGTTTTGAGGTCCTAAACGACATTTTTTCTTCATCGAATGGTCAGAAAAATATGAGTTTTTTGTAGACAAATGGTTTTTGCTTATGGATGTATTCCTTGAATATATCTTTCTAACGATGTATCATGCACGTCAAACGGAGGTAGTATGCCAAAGTTACGACCCCAGGAAACTGAAGTACCAAGTTACCCAACGGGGCCCACATTTTGGCGTTTCAACTCCTAGGGTTAGGTTTTTGGATGTGTAGGGTTTCCCTTGTTTCTCAATAATATATAGGACTTCGAGCCTCATTGTAACACAAAGTTCAGAGGCATGTAGCCTCCACATCTCTTCTCAGAGATAAGCTACCAGCACTAGCTAGTTTATTTCCATTCTATATGTAAACAAGTTTTAGTTATTTGATTAATCAAATGAAGTGTTTTTTTCGCTGCATATTTGTTTCTATGCTTATTTTTGTATTCTGTTTCTTTCTTGCATAAATACAGATCACCATGCCATTGATTTCATGTTTTGTGTATAGGCGATCAAGATCGATGCCTATAGTTTCTCATGCTGGTCAAGCACAACATATTTTGAGATATCATGTAAATACACAATTTAATAAAATACCACAACTAGCTATGTATTGAAACATGAAGAGATGGGGGCATGATTTCACAAAGGAATAGGGAGGGGAGTTACCTAGACTGATGCCAAGTGAGATATTTATGGTCCAATCCTAACAAAATTCGATCTAATCAAGAGAAGATCCTTCGCTGATCCATCTTCCAATGCACCCAGGCGGACACAAGATTGGAATAAATCCTTTTGGATAAAAATTCTGCACCCATTCGCTAATGTTAAATAAATTTCTAGTTGAATCTACAGAATTTTTGCTGACCATTGGATCTGTGTCCCCACCAAATCAACTATAGACTCCAAATGTGATGAAGCGGATTTCATAAAAATTCAGTGCACATGAAAAGTTTTCTAAGCCGCACATCTTCAATCAACATAATCGATGTGCGTCGTTGATTGATTCTGATGATCGATCTCAGTCGTGGATTTTTTTAAAGATACACATTCTTTGAGCTCATCTACCATGTTCGTCTCCTACACTCAATCATTAAATTTTCTTGCAGAAAATCGGTTGAGGTAGTTAATGACTTGGGCAGAGCAAGGCGTGGAAGTAGATTTCGTGACTGAGCAAGCCTGTAGAATTTGTGTTCTTGATTATGAAGCAAGTAAACCCAGAAATGCGTGCCCAGTCCGTCATCCTTCTTTCACCTAAATTTTTTGGTCATTGGGGCATGTGGTTCATTTTTCCATTATTCTACCAGGTTGTTCATAGAGGGTCACTATCTCGAGTCGTAGAGGGAGAGCTAGCAGAGTGTTGCTATGTGTTTCCACAATTATTTTCCTTTTCTGAGACCTTGGTTGTTGTGTTACAATGTTATCCTAAAATACCGAGTGTTATGAGACCCTATGCTATGTGTTACAGAGTGGAGCCCTATGTTGCTGTGTCTGCTTGTGGTTATTGTGATGTGCACCCTAGTTGGGTCTGAACTGTATGCAAGACTTAGGAGTGGAAGAGATGTCGAATGGGCTTAATAAACCTAGTGCAGAGAGGAAACTAAAAAAAAAGATAAGAGTGGTTGGTGAATATTCTATGCACACCCTGAAGAGAACTAGAAGGGAAGGCATAGCTCAAGGGATTGTGTAGTATAGAAGGGGATGCTTCCTTGTGTTGGGTGTGTAGGTATTGTGGATGCCATGATAGATATATCTTGTGGAGGTGTCCCTAGATCTTGAAAGAGCCACTAGATTAGCCTTTCTTCCTTTCTAATTCCTTAGAAGCTAGATAAACCCAAAGGTAGATTGGCTTGGCTGAGAGCCTGATAAACCCAATTGGATATTGGCTTGGATGGATAGCTTGATAAAACCAATTTTATATTGGATTCCCTGAGCATCCTGATAAACCAAACTGGTAGTTGGATTGGTTGTGTCTTGTTGTGCATTTTGGTCATATGTGTAATCCTTGGCTGGACAGCCTGATAAACCCAACTGTTAGCTGGCTTTCCTGTGAGCAGTCCGATAAACCTAGTAGTGTGATGGATTGGATGAGTATCCTAATAAACCCATCAGTTAGTTGTCTTGTAAATGTTGGCTTGACTGTGTAGTACAATATAATAAACCCAAATATTAGCTGGCTTGGCTGCGTTGCCTGATAAACCCAATAGTGTTTTGGATTGATTTCCCACAACCTGATAAACCTAACTGTGTGTTGGCTTGGATGGACAGTTTGATAAACCCAACTGAAGGTTGGATTGACTGTGTGTGATATGATATGGCTGTGTGTGAGTCTGTTGTTCCCTAGTTCCTTGTGGAAGTCATGCCCAGCTCGAGGGTGGAAGTTGTGTTGAGAGGTTAATGAGCACGACTGGCCTATGGTTGGGTGGAACGTTGCAATGACATAACTAGTTGCGAGACAACTTCATATTCAATATAAGTATTCTCTGTTGTTCTTATTTATGCAATTCATTTTCTTATGAATGAATTGAATATAACGAATACTTGCTAAATATTTCAATATATTTTATTGTTGTTAAATGTTCTTGCATTTGCATCTGTATCTGCCTTGTATGTTTCAATGCATTTTGATTATGATCATGGATGCTAGAATCCTAGTTGCAGAGTTAGAAGGAATTTGAATTAAGTGTTCCCGCACCTAGAAATCCACATGCGGAAGGAGGAAGGTGGGAGGCTGAAGAGAGGAGTTGAAACAAGGAAAAATGTGTGTTTTCCACACCCCAAAATCTGCCTGCGGAAGCGAAAAATGGGAAAAGGATAAGGTAAAAAGTTGGTTTTATGATTTCCCAGGTCTACAACGGAAGGCAGAAAGCCGAAAGACAAGACGATCATTCCATGAAGTTTTTGAATTTCAAGGTACACAATGGAAGGGAATAATTCAGCAGGCGGAAAGTGGTTTGAATGACTCCGTCACACATTTGTGTTTTCGATTCCCTAGTTCCACAACGGCAGGCAGAAGTGCAAAAAGGACACGTTCAGTGCGGAAGAGGTTTTTCTGGTCACAAAATGGATCTGTCAAGGGCAGAACAACTGTTATAGTGATGTTTATGCTCAAGCATGAATGTTAAAGGATGTACATGGCCCATGACTATGTTAAAGAGATAGTAAATACAAATTTTAAATTATTCTGCATATCAGTCAGGTGTATGGGCTCAGGTTCATGAAATCATGGTATATCAGAGCAGTATCAGAGTAGTGGGGATGCTACAATCAACATTCAATGGTTTTTCAATTCTCATTTCAGTAGCCAATAATGCAACTCATGATCCTATCCTTCCTCCTCTCTCTCGCTAACAAAAATGCAAAAAATCCCTAAGAGATTGGTCATTCAATTCCGTTTCCTCTCTCTCCTATTTTTATTTTATGCTTTAATTAATTATTTCACTACAATATTTGGGGTCAAAATTCAACATTTCAATCGACGTTTGATGAAAAATTCAAATTTTAACGTTGAATTGAAGTTGAATGGGCAAAACATATGAAGAAAAAAATATGGCATGTCCTGGCAAACGCCACTTAAGTGACGTTGACATGGTAACACCACTTTAGAAATGTTAAGGACACCATTTAAAATCTCTTAAGTCACATTAGGATTTATCTTCTCTTAGGCAATATTAAATTTGTTTTAGGTATTTTCCCCCTTTTCGATGACATTGATATGTTGATTCGACAAAAGAAAACAATTCATTTTTGGAGAAAAATAGAGATAGTGAAATTTAGTTATAGGTAAATTTTCCTTTGGTTTGAGATTAGTATTGAAGGTATAATTTATTTTTGAATCAAGAGGATTAATATTTAAAATTGTTTCATCATGTACTGTAGTTGGTCTTTTCTTGCAAGTGTGTTTTCTATTCTTTTGAACTATTTCCTATTGTTTTGAGTTGAATATGTCCATTCATTAATGATGCTTGTGCAACATATATTAAAATATTTAGCACACTTATCTTTCATAACACTACACCATGAAGAGACATTTGGCATAAAGTTGAATTTTGTTAATACATTTTTAATTTTCTATTTGCAATTTTTTTGAATTTATTCTTATACTAATAAATGGTCTTTGTATTTTGTTGAGATATAAAAACATGTTAGGTAACCCTAACAGGGGTGCTAGTGTATCTAGACAAAATGCATAATACACTTAGTTTTGAATTTTATATACATTGCCATTGCAAATCTCTCTTATTGAAAGCATTTTTTTTGTAAAAACTAGTGTTGGATTTTCTCTCTATCCCTCTTCTCACACTGGACCCAGGTTCAGTACCTTCTTGGTCAACAAAACAAAACCCAAGATATCGAACCGATGGAGTGGAGCTAAGCTGGAAGAACCAACAACATAGATGTTGTCTCTGTTATAGCTGATTTCACCACTCCAAGTGAATCACACTTTGTATGGCCTTCCCCTGTCCCGCTGCAGACTCCTTAGACCCCATGGACCATTTTTTGTCCTTTGATGTTTCCTTGATCATCCGTAAAAACATATGAAAAATGATACACGTGACTTTTAAACCTATAGGCGCGTATATACGTGGGTTTGACCACTAAAACTACGTACATCGGGATGTGTGCATAATCCAAATCCTTTTGGAGTTTTCCTTGACATGGATCCAACTCATTTGACTCCTGGCCTTCCCTATGCCTTGAGATCGCTCGGATTCGACCTTTCATTATCCCTTTGAAAGCTATATAAGGAACCCCTTGGTACATTGAAGGCATAAGAGAGAATTGAGAGCAAAGAAACTATAGTCCATTGTTGCTGGAACTTATGCTTGAGTCTGCATCCCTTTGTCCCTTGGAGCACTAGTGTGTTCTTCCCAAGCTTGCCTTTTTCTTTTCAGCTTGCTATCGAGAGATGAAGGATTGAGGTGGTGGAGGCCCAAGTGGGGGATTCAGTTTCTATGGTTCACAGACCTGCCATCATAGGTTGTATCTTGTAATATCTGATTTATATTAATAGAAATATCTTTTCCTGTCCAATAATGTGTGTTTGAATAAATATTTTATCCATGGGATCATGTCAAATGCTTGTACATTATTGATTATATATGCTAGAATAGATCTAACACCATGATATATAGAATGCTTGTATTGTTTACTTGTTGTTGAGGAAGTAATCTATCAATTCAAGCTGAAGATTGGAAATCTCAACGGGGATCTACTTCAACCGTCCATAATAAGGTACGAGGTCTGATCCTTTAGTGTTAGACATTTAATTTCTATTGCATATTGGAAAGGATTGATTTCTAGAGTCAAGCTGTCTGTTGTGGTACCCCAAGCCATAGGAATTTCTCTCTGTAACAGTATCACCCGAGATATCTTTGTTATATGGGTAATTTCCAGAACCACCTTTCTGTAGTTTGTGTGGGAGGGTGTTTTAGTACCTTGGATATGCACCAAGGTTTCCAATGAAGACCAGGAAGGTGGGTTATTGGTTTGCACAATACTTCAATGCCAATTTATGATCCAAACCTTATTTATGTGATTCACGTAAACAAACAATGAACATAAAATATAAGCATATTCATTACTATAATGCAGCAGTCATACATTTATCCATTTGCAACACAATAATCAATTAGGCATTTAACACAACATCTCACACATATATCTAGGATACTTCAATCATTCACACATATACATCGCATGTAACGTGTAGAACCATCCGAGAAAAAACCACAAGGTGCTTTTCATCTGGCATGAGGAAATAGATGCACCCTTTATTCGCGCACAAAGCTACAGACTTTGTTCTAGATATTCTCTTCTATCTTTACAGACTTTTCCTCCCTCTCATGCTACCTGATATTATCTTTTCTTCTCCTCTTATTATACTCCTACTAGCAACATGCACACAACCTGGATCGACTCAAAATTCTATACTTGTCTGCGCACTCAGCTGTAGACTATTTACACTGATGCACTCAACAATACAGAGTTATTCTACCAAAACCTGTTACTTCCAGCTCAATTCAGCTCTTAGGATGCCTAACCATCTAACTATCTAACCATCTAACCCAAATACATCTTAGTTTCCTTCTTTTATAGACCCATTATAGACTCGATATAGATCCCATACATGCTTGTTATAGACTCAATATCGACTTGATACATAATCTGACTGACTCACTACATAATCCTTTTCAGTCGCTTTCTCAGCCAACTTACTATATTCATCCAAGATGTTGTATTTCCTATTCTAGTAACACATAATGAAAGGAACTATCGTACTAACTTACAAAGATGCCTTCATGTGTGTGGATTCCACTAGCTCCAACCGAGCTCGTACCCATGATCGTTAAGGATTGTTCCTTTCTAAGCTTTATGCCTTACTATCGCTTTCTGACCGTTACACTATTTGAACACCTGCTTCTGTCGATATTTTTCCATGTCATATCGTATCTTGTTATGTCCTTCCATGACGGCTTACTTATCTAGCACAACTTCCTCATCTCACACCTTCTCTTTGTCTTCTTCTTCTCTTTCCTTCCTTTGTCGCATCATTCTTCCCTTTTCTTTGATGCCGCTTCTTTTGTCATAGCTCCTTCCTTTTCTCCTTTATGCTCTTCTTCCATACTTAGGAAGAATTCTACATGAATTATTCCCTTCTGTCTTGAGGCCCAACATACCCCCAACACTCACCCATGGCTTGTCCCGAGCCACGCAAACTAGTGCTCCATAAACTAACTAGCACTGATTTTATTCTAAAAATCCTCCATGATTTTCACCAACTTCTCTATCTCTGCATGCACTTCTTCTTCTATTTTCTGCATGTTCTCCACTAGGCCGGAACTGATGCGTTCTAATGTGACTCTTTCCACTGAGGCTACTACCTCGTGCACCTTCTAGTGTATAGGATGAATTATGCCTGTAACTTTATCTGCTTCTGACTTTATGTTCCTTTTATGTTTGACCATAAGTTCCTTTTGTGTTTGCAGCTGGATGGATGATTTATGTTCCTTTTGTGTGTAGCCTTTATATCTCCTGGTACCACTGTCAATTTTGCAAACCCTCATAAGACAGTTTCATTTATTAACAGTACGAAAGCATTTTGAGACTTTTCATTCTTGTCTACTTATGGATGTTTTTACCGCTCAATGGAGTAGAACGTAGGGGCTGAAGGACTTATCAGTAACATCGATGTTTTTTTTCCACATTTCTAGCTTTAGCCTCCAAATCATCCTAGGTTTTTCCTTCGTCCCTTCAGAATATTCCTCAACATTACTTGTGAATGAGTACGCAACATCCAGTTAAGCCTTAGATCTCGTGACCACCACTCAATCCAGCACATGGGAAATATTTCTTGGCAGTACAGTGTTGGTGATAAATTTCATCCTCTATATGTAATACCTCCCTCGATCAGGGTATGCCAATGTAAAATGTCTTTGGAATTTTCATCACCTCCCATATATTTGGTAGTTTATAGTGATTATGGTGATGACATTGGCATTTACTTATTCTTCTCTTAGTCCAAACATCCATTCAAACCAACAATTCCTAGAAATGGATACTATGCACCGTGGCACTTAATTCTTAGCAACTATGTCTGGAGGCTTCAACGGGATGTCCTCTGGTGTGTGAATTCTTTCCATTGCTTCTTCAGTCATTCTCATATCCTTTGAGGCAACATTTATTTTACTAGATTCAGAGGGTATTTGCATTGGAATGTTTACCAATACGGTTGGAGCCGCTT
This sequence comes from Pseudotsuga menziesii, assembly GCA_001517045.1. Taxonomy (NCBI): domain Eukaryota; kingdom Viridiplantae; phylum Streptophyta; class Pinopsida; order Pinales; family Pinaceae; genus Pseudotsuga; species Pseudotsuga menziesii. Next base: position 84,736 of record LPNX010107559.1, read on the forward strand.
CTGTATGGAATCCCAAGAGTGGTTGAATCTCCAAGCAGCTCCTGACAGTGAGTGGAACATATCCAACAACAGTCTTCTTAGTTAGAAAAGTCATTACAGTTTCCTGGACAAGATCCCTAGGGCCATTAGCACTGTAAAACTTAATCATCATACTTCCCTACAGGTTTTCGCTCACTCTGTGTCTTGCGAGCGAGTCTGGCCGTGGTATTATAAAAATGCTAGATGGTAATCAACCATCAGTAACAGTTATTTCCAGCAATTATTTTTTCAAATCCTCACATGCGCCATCATCGAGTAGCATAATGATAACACAAACCATCAAGTGGGTTCATGATTCGACTTCTTATGTGGGGGTGCCAACTACGCTGCCTCTTTTTACTGTGACGTCATGATATAAATGGCAGAAGTGACTGTCAACTTCGCTTGCAATCTGCTTTGAGTTTCCTTGCTGTCTGTGGATTTGATATTTTTCACCTCAATAATACTTCCTCATAATTTTTCCAACATGCCATTTGTTAGTGCCACACTTCCCTCACCTCGCCTTGTGTGAAGGGCACACTATTATTTTCTCCTAGTTGTCATGGTGATCCTCACCATAATTTCTTCCTACTTTTTTTTTAGTCGCAGTTATCAAAACACGGCTTCAACCAACTCCCATTGATGAGCCCTCTGACTTATGTTCCATCTATTTTTTCCAATTTCACTACTCCATCCGTGATTTCCTTCACCACATAAGGACTTAACCAATGTGTCTTCAACTTTCTTGGGTGTTTGAAAAATTTTCTGTCATATATAAGAACACGGCCTCCAACTGAAAATTGCTTGTTCTTAATGTATCTATCATGCTATGCCTTCTTCCTTTGTTTTTACACATTTTGATGGAATCTTGCAATGAAGCATTCTTCTTCCAAATGGATTAATTGAAGTAATATCTCCTCAATAGCATCAACATCTGCCATTTCGGTAATGATCGCCACTCTTAAACTTGGTACAATATATTCCATAGGCATGATATCTTCCTGTCAATACAGTAACCTGAATGATGTCTAGCCTGTTAACTTCTTAATGTTGTGTGATACACCCATAATAATGCAGAAAGTTTTTGGTCCCAATCATCCCTTCTTATGTTGCAGACTTTGGTGAGCGCATTTTCCAGAATCTTGTTAAATGTTTGGACAACTTCATTTGCTTGTGGGTGATATGGATTTGTTGTTCTATAATGTATCTAAAATTCATCCATTAGTTCTTCAATTAACTGATTAAAAAAATGTGTCCCTTGATCTCTAATCAATATATTTGGGCACCCGATCCTTGTTACAACATTTTCAAACAAAAACTTCACTGTAGTTGCAACAGTACAATCCTTGATAGGTGTAGCTTCTGCCCATTGAGTCAAGTAATTTGTCGCAATGATAATATATCTATCTCTTATGCATTTACCTACTGGACTAATAGGTCCCACAAAGTCAACAACCCATTTATCAAATACCTGTAAGGTGAGTTTTGGAACTAGCGACATTTCATCTCTTATGGATGGATTCCTGTTCTTTGGCAGACATCAATACTGCGACAATAATCCCAAGCGTCAGTATGCATGGTAGGCCACCATAACCTTTGTTCTAATATCTTGCATACTATCTCCTTTCCTGCATAGTGTCCTCCTGTGACGCTAGCATGTGCTTCACTTAAAATAATAAGTCACTCATGTTAAAAAACACATCGTCGAAGTATTTCATCCGGGACCAGTTTATACAAGTGGCTAGCAATCAATTGGAAATATGCAACTCGTGTTACTAATTGTTTATTCTGTGCTACTGTGAACTTGGCCAGTGCAAAACCCATAGTTAGGAACTGTATGATATATTCATATTGGTTATCAAAGGCGGTTATCACAAACAGTTGTGCATCTGGGAGATTATCCTCCAGACTATTGGGTTCTTCTCCACTCTCTATTCTTGATAAGTGGTTTGGTCCCAGGTTTAATTGACCCAGTTTGAAAATTATCTCAAATTCAAATTCCTGGAAGAGGAGAAGATGTTGACAGATATTTCCCCCCAACAATGGCTTGTTAACCAAATATTTCAATGTAGAATGATCAATGTACATTTTAAAATGCCCCTCCCAGCAAGTAATGTCTAAATTTTTGCAATGCATAGACCATCACAAGTCGTTCTCTCTCTCTATTGTACTGTAATTCTTTTTTGTGGTTGATAAATTCATGCTAGCAAAAGCAATGGGGTGATCAATATCTCCTTCTCCTGGTTGCATCAATAACACTCCAAGCACCACAGAGGATGCATTGACATGAACACATAATTATTTTTTTCAATCGAGAAATATAAGTATGGGTGCAACGACCATCTTGCTTTTCAACTTATCCAGACTCTCTTGGCATTCATCTATCCACTGAAACTTAGTATATGTTTTCAACAATTTCTCCATCGAGGTAGTCACTTGTGCATATCCTTTTATCAAATTTCTATAGTATCCTGGATGTCCTAGCATTGCTCTTAATTGTTTAACTATGGTAGGTGGTGGTAAATTCAAGATGATGACAATTTCAGCTGGATCAACCAAAATCCCATCACGATAGACCACGTGGCCTAGAAGAGCCCCAAAAGGTGCACAAAAAATACACTTCCTCAAATTGAGGGAAATTTGGTACTGGCGACATCGTTCCAACATCATTCTAAGACTTTATATGTGATCTTTTATAAGACCAAAAACTGTCCAATCATCAAAGTAGACTTCAATAAATTTGTATATATAATATTTAAAGGCTACTCTATAATTATAGAAAAGATTGCAGGTGCTTTTTTTATTCCAAAGGGCATTACCATGTACTGGTGGCATCCCCATTCTGTTGCAAAGGTTGTCTTGTATCGATCCTCTTCTGTGATTTTGACCTGATTTTAGCCCGAGAAGCCATCTGTGAATGAATACATTTCTTGTCCTCCAACATTATCCAATACCTCATATGTGAAAGGAGTCAGAAATGGATCATGCAAACATGCATCATTTAATTTTATGAGATCAACACAAATTCTAAATGGATCATGCAAACATGCATCATTTAATTTTATGAGATCAACACAAATTCTAACTTCTCCTGAAGTGTTCTTGTCTTGTACTATGATTGTTCTGATCCATTATGATTCCTCAACTGGTTCTTTTATGCCTGCTTCTAGCATTTGGTCAAGTTCCGCTTTAAATTTCACCTTGTAACACAGGTTCAGTCTGTACGGTCGCTGTTTGACCGGTTTTTCATCAGGCCACAAGGGTATCTTCATTTCACCAAGGTCTCCAACTATGTTTTTCATTTCAGAAAACGTTTTAGGGAACATGTCCTGAAAATGACGTAATAAGTCAGTGATCTTTCCCATGGTTTTGTCATCCTAGTAATATCCAATATTATCAAAATTCATGTTTGCATTCAAGCCAATATTTACTTTCTTAATATTCAACAGTTTTAGGAACTGATCATTGGTTATAGCAGCTCCCTCTACTATTCGTATATATTTTGACTCAAGTATATTTATCCCAAGTGGGTCATCATCATTCGGTTCTCTCGTGATATTATAACACTCCATCCAATTGTGTATAGTCATACTACATTGATGGAAGTTGGTCTCCACAATAGGTATCTCTTCAAAGATCTTCTTATTTATTACATGTAGTGCAACATACACTATTAGATGTTCACTTGTGAAATCAAAAGTTTGGGTAAAGCTTACAGCTAATATTTCCCATTCAATGTTTCCTCGTCGCAGCTCTTCTGAAGTGTACCAACTTCTCAGGACCATATTCAAAGAGTGGGTGAACCGATAAACCCATTATTGTCGCGGATATTATTTCCAAACCATGCGATAGTTCTTAATATGATTACAAGGATCTGTCAGTCCTGTATATTTAAAATCAGGGTGGCTAATCTCTTCGCCAAATTTGATCTCCATCAATCTCTTACATTGCGGCCATTTAGAGATAGTTTGCATGTGTGTACCCCACCATCTAGCGGGTGTAGCTTTCAACACATAGTCCAAATCAGACAATCGTTGTGATTCTGTTACTTTCTCTTCAAATTATTCCAAAAAATATGCAATATTAGGCAGTCCTTTATATGTAGGCACCTCGCTTTCTTCGACTTCTACCCTTCGAACAACTCTTGTGATTCTCACACATCTGCCCATGGAGACTTCATGTAGCATGTTCTGCTAATTTTCAAGAGCATCGCCCGAGTCAGATGTGCATGAGCTTACACTCCACTAGCTCAGGTTTCCATCAGTTATTGGGTTAATATAGTATTCCTATGAAGACACGATGTTATAGAATTGGTCCAGATAATTGTCTTACCCTTCGCTATGCACATGCTCGACATATCGCTGTCCTTCAAGCAAATTAATCGGCATAACCACTCTTATTTCATAATCTTTGAAAGACAAGATCCTTTCTTGAAGTTTATAATAGTTTGGTTGTCTATTTCACAATCGATTCCTAGAAGTGCAAGATATGGGTTTGTGTCATCGACAATGTCAATAAATTCGAAGTTGACATATGTTCTCAACCCTTCGACTTCCAAAGGTACTTGGGTCAATCTACCAATTGGTAGAACCTTCGACTGGTTTGCAAGCCTTAGCATAATAGGAGACCATTATAGTCGTGGCTTATTCATGCTCTCCCATGTCTGTCTTGTCAATATATTGACATTCGAGCCCAAGTCTAATATGATATAGTCCATATCATAATCTTCTATCTGCATAGTCATTCACAGTTCTTGGCTTGTCATCACTTTTCTCTTGATATGATTAACTCTTTTCTCAGGTCGCAGGTCTTCTATGGTTACTTCTACGAGTGCTGTTAATTCCATGATAAAATATCTATCATGGATTAGTGCTAAATTTTTTTTGAAAAAGTCTTTGAGCTTACTAACATTTTTCATTGGTGGATTCCTGATTAGTTGTTTCAATATTTCAGGCATAGCTCTAACTTGTATAGATGTCAATGATTGATTGGTATCAACAAAGTCTTGTCTCGCCTCCAAGAAGAATTCTTTCTCTTGTTGAAAATCTAGTAGGGATTTCTTTTGTGTCGCAGGTCTTACCTACGATTGTCCTTGATGCGTACTTTGGTCTGCTCCCATTGCAGCACCTCCTCTTGTGACTACAACAAAGTTGGGTTGTCTTAGCTCAAAAGAAATCATTTGAATATTCGGATTGGGGTTCAGATTCAAATTATGCACCAGGTTGGGATTAATGACAATTCTATCCTACCATTTCGCAATAAGATGTGGACACTGTTTGACAGTGTGATTAAATGCTTTACAATATGTACATTTTTCGTAGGACTCTGAAAATCTCAGGAAAAATGTCCTGGATTCCCACAATTATAACATAGGATTTAGCCTCTTCCTTGACTAAATCCTCCTCCTGGTTGCTTTCCTCGACCTCTGAAATTCCCACCCCCATTTTTGGAGGGTATTTTTGTTGTTGAGGATAATAATTCTATTGGTATTGTGGTTGAGAATATTGTTGTTTTTGAAATTGCACAAACTGATACTAAGGCTGTGCTCGTTCAACCTACATTTGCTCATCATTTTTCATTAAGTAGGAACCCATCATTTTTTCTTTCAGTAGCTGCAGTGCTCAGTAGTATTTCTCATCATGACCTACTGATCTACAAAATTTACAATACATACTAGTAGGTGCACGTACAATCTTTTGTAATTACACACATTCCTCGGACTTGTGACCTCTATTCTGACATATTTTACACCGAGGAATTCCTTGGGTATTTAATGGGTTCAGCGCACTTGCTGCGACATAGTTGATCAGCATCGGAAAATTATATTTATGGTTCCATCTATTCTACATCTTGTACACCATAGTTCCTCCTCAAATTCCTTTCCTCTTTTAATATCCTGGAGCTTCACCATAATATTGGCTAGCTACAATTGAATTTGCATCATTCTAGAGCCAATGTCCCCAAATAGCAAGGCTTCTAAATTCATTGCTATTTCAAGAGCCTCTGTCTGCGACATGAGTTTTCGTTGCATCAACGAGGTTCGTATATCTGGCAGCAAGGTGACAATGAACCATTCTTGGTGTTGCACATCCGACATTTGGAAACTCACTTTGGCCATTAATGTCTTAAATCTATGGTCAAAATCCCAAATAAATTATATGGGTAGTTGCTTAATCTCTTTGATCTCAGTGATGTATTGTGATTCATACTTCAGCTTTTTGAATTCATCTATCAACCCGAATTGAATCTCGTTGACTATTTTCGGGACAAATCCTACTGGTACTATGGAAAATTTCATATACTACTCTAGTGCACGACCTCGTAGCATCGTGATAAGCTATGCTTTCTTAATATTCTCATCTTGGATCTGTCGTACAGTCCAGATAACGTCACATAGAAACCAATGCTACTCTGGGTATTCCATCCTATTCCCATTGAATATTGGGAGCTTAATGTCAGTTCCATCCATTGGATTGATTGTTGCTGTATTGACTACTGGTTCATTTAGAACAAAACTTGGACTAGTCGTAATTCCTTGTCTGCTATTTACAGCATTTGATCCAGATTTATGCATGAATGAAATGAAAGAACATATATAGAATCATAATAATAGACATTTGGAAAGGATAACAAAGATATAGTAAACACATATTCTATTAAATGGCAGAAATAGAACAGACTGTAATACAATTGCTAGAATGGTGGTAGCTATCTCTGAGAAGAGATGTGGCTGCTACGCTCATTCGTGCCAAGATGAATACAAAATGAGGCCAAAGGGGCCTATTTATAATAAGAATGAGGTGAGAACCCCAAAAGTCCAAAATGTAACCCTAGAAGATGAATCGTCATAAAGTTTGCGGCCCCAAGGTGGTAAGTTGAACAGTCAACTTCCCGGGGTCATAACGTTTGCATACGATCTCCAATTTGGGTGTTCGATAGCTCGTTGGAAAGGTCCGTATAAGATTTACAACTTTTGGTTAACCAAATGGATGCAAATGGCAACCATTTGGCCTTGAATCTCCAAAAAACGTCGTTTAGGGCCTCAAAATGGCCCCGAAAGTTTAGGACCCGAAAAACTGTAGAAAAATAACTAGGAAACTGCCATAATGGACAATTGTTTTGAGCCAGTGGAATAGATGGGTGGCCACCAATCTCCATCTGGATCAATCTTCCTTCCTTAGGAAGCAATGGTCTCCATTGCGTCAATTCCCATATCATATCTCATACTGTGTGTTGAGTTGATCTCCTGGTGCGACATTTGCTGAAGTGAAGAGGCTTCATTTCTTTAACATCCTGAGAAGCTTGTAATTGTTGTATGGATAATTTGTTTCTAGATGAGCACCTTGAATGCGTGGCCTTACATCGTAGATGTACTCATATAGATGAGGAAAGAATGGCTTTGTCTTCTTCTTGTGTCTGATGGGCAAAGACACCCTGTGTAGAGGGTGCAGAGGTCTCTATGATCTTATGTTCTCCTTCAGACGCAATTGTGAAGAGGAATAATTTTCTAATGTGGGAGATTATCTTCCTACCTTACGAGACTTTGTTAGGTGCAACGGTCTCTGGTATTCGATAGATTTTTCCTCCCAAAGTAACAATGACACTACGAGGTCGTGACTCATATACAACATGACGCTTCCACATATATGGTTGTCCTAAAAGAACGTCACAGACTTCAAGTGGGGCCACATCACACAGTACCTCGTCTTTGAAAGGCTTGATGCCATATGGTAGGAGGAATTGTTGAGTAATGTGGATACCTCATCCTTGGCTTAGCCAACTGATGCTGTAAGGTTGTGGGTGTGGTGTTGTTAGAAGCTCTAATCTCTTGATGACTTCTGTTGAGATAAGGTTCTTTTGGCTACCATTGTCAACAACAAAATGTAGAGGCATTCCCTTCACCCAAATCTGTGAGTGGAATAGGCGCTCCTCTGCCTCTGACTCTTCAGGATCCTCTAGTTGAATCTGTGTGGTAGCAACAATGGCAGTGGGGTCTGCATCAATGATCTGCCTCCCATTGTATGCGACTGTGGAATTGGGTTTGGAATCAGAATCAGGATCTGATTCTGAAGATTTGATCTCGGCCACTAATGACTACTTTGAGCGACATTCATCAGTGTTGTGCCAAGGGATTTTATGAAATTTGCACCACTTACTAGTGTCCTTCTTTGTCTTTCCATCCCCCTTCTTTGCTTGTGGCAGGGACTGGTTGTTGTTTTCTTTTACTGTTTTCTGTGGGCCAGGGTTTCCCTTGCCTTGCTTCTGCTGTGGATTCGCAAGTCTAGAGTCTTGCTTGTTCTTCTGTCGAATTTTTTCCTCGATTTTGACAGCATACTGATAGGTGGATCCAAGTGAAGAGATGTCAAGGAATTCCATCTCAGTTCAGATGTACCGATGTAGACCACTGCGATATTTCAGAATCAAGTGCTGCTCAGATTCCTTGATACTCAGCTTTGTACGCAGGGTATGACAGTTATTGGTGTACTCCGACACCATCTGGTCCCTTTCTTGATGCAGAATGGGCCATTTTGGGTACTGGTCATCATAGTTTCCCACAGGGTAATACTGTTCCTTGACAACATCTATGAAAGAGGCCAAAGTGGGATTTGTTTCAAACATGCCAGACTCGTCTGACGAGTTTTGCTCACAATAAGTCCCCCGCCAATTTTGGACATGGGGGACTACCTTAAGGAGCGCAAAGGTGATCTTTTCTCTGTCAAAAAAATTGTGGACAAAGAAATACCATTCTAGAACATTCANAAGTACCCCGCCAATTTTGGACATGGGGGACTACCTTAAGGAGCGCAAAGGTGATCTTTTCTCTGTCAAAAAAATTGTGGACAAAGAAATACCATTCTAGAACATTCAACCAATTATCCAGGGCATCTGCATCGATATTGCCTTCAAATAAAGGAATATCAAAGTTAACTTGTACCTTGAAGGAAGTTGCATCCCTGAACCGACTGCTCGTTGAAGATGCACTTGCCGTTGCTAGCATTCACCGAAGGATTTGGGCGAAACTATCCATCATCTCATTCCTCTGTCGCTCGAGGGATTCCTCGAGCATCAACTTGATAGGATCTCCTGCTCCATCATCTCTCTTTTATTCCGCCATGGGAGGTCATTTGGGACAACGAGAATGATCAAGTGAAACTAGTTCGAGACCAAACTCTCTATACTCGGACCTCGTCGGGGACATTGTGAGGACCCTGCAGCAAACAAGTAATCAAAACACATGATATAGCAGCAGAACTCAAAATCACTTTTATATTAATCGCAAGCCACTTCGAGGGGGCAACCTCCTTTGAGCAAGCTCAATACAAAATAACTTCATGGTGCCTTCCTTGGCCTCAACACACACTTATATATTAAAATAGGCGCCAATACCATGGGTCAAAACCATGGGCCAATATAAACTATGGGTGCCAATACTATGGGTCAAAACCATGGGCCAATATAAACTATGGATCTACAAATACTACAGGCGGCTTACAAAGCATATGCGCCTCACAACAATAACACAAACTATGGATCAACAATTACTATGGGACGACTTACAAAGCATATGCGTCCAACAACAATATACTAACATAGTAAAGAGAGGGATTGACATGGGTTCCTAACATCCCCTCCCCCTTAGAAAAAGCTTTGTCCTCAAAGCTTTAGATGTGGAAATTGTCGCTGTATCTAGAGGAGTGGTTCCCATGTAGCATCCTCGGGCTGCATTCCATGCCATGGAATTAAGACCTCTATGATAGAGCGAGAGCGAAGCTGACGAGTGCACTTATTGAGGACAGCCTCCGGCTTGAAAAAGATGGATCCTTCATTATCCGGTTCTGGTAAAATAGTTTGGCCTTTGATGTTGGTGCCAAGAACTTTCTTCAGACAAGAGACATGAAATACTGGATGAATGCGGGAAGAAGGCGAAAGTTCCAATTTAGAAGCAACAGACCCAGTCTTCTGAAGAATCCTATATGGCCCATAGAAATTTGGAGCGAGCTGATGACGCCCTTTGAGTTTTAGTGAGGATTGCTTGTAAGGAGGGAGACGAAGAAAAACCATATCACCGGCTTCAAAAGTGCGCTCAGAACGATGCTGATCAGCTTGTTGCTTCATGCGATTTCCTGCCATGTGAAGGTTTTCGCGCAAAATGCGAAGGACCGCGTCAACTGCCTGAACTAGAGAATTACTGGGGTTGTAAGGAAGAAGAACTGGCGGTGCCGGAACATAAACTGCGTCATATGGAGTCATTTTAGAGGTAGTGCGGTAAGAGGTATTGTACCACCATTCAGCAAGAGGGAGCCACTTTTCCCACTGATGTTGTTGCTCAGAGGAGAAGCAACGAAGATAAGGTTCCAAGCATTTATTGATAATTTCAGTTTGACCATCCGTTTGGGGGTGATAACCTGAACGCATCTTCAGTTTGGTGCCAGTGTGGTGAAAGAGTTCTGTCCAAAAATGACTGGTGAAAGTCGCATCACGATCCGAGACAATGGAAGAAGGCATTCCATGAAGACGAAAGATCTGGTCCAGGAAAATTTGAGCAATGGAAGAGGTTGTATAGGGATGGATGAGAGCACAAAAATGACTATATTTGGAGAGGCGATGAACCACAACCAAAATCACAGTCTTCCCTCCAGATTTAGGGAGCCCGTCAATGAAATCCATAGAAATATCTTTCCATAGATAGGGAGGTATGGGCAAGGGCTCGAGCAATCCCGGAAGGGGTGTTGTTTCACCCTTATTGCGCTGGCAGGTATCACATTCAACCACCATCTGTTGAATTGTCCTTTTCATGCCTTGCTAAAAGAAGGTGTGCCGTGCCCGTTCATACGTTTTGAGAAAACCAGAGTGCTCCGCTGACGGAGAAGCATGGATTTCATAGAAGATAGCTTGTTGAAGAGCTGTGTTCTGGGGAAGCACCAGACGACCCTTGTATCGTAGTGAAGCACCATCCCAAGAGTAATGTGGAACAGCATCAGGGTTGTTGTCCAGGTGTTGGATGATGTGAGATAATGAAGAGTTATTGACAAAACCCTGCTGAACCAATTGCAACCAATTTGGAACAGGCATAGAAATAGCAGAAAGAGAACCTTGGTCATCAAATGTGCAAGAAAGGGCATCCGCCACAAGATTGTTCGTACCCTTCTTATAAGTGATCTCATAGTCATAACCCATGAGTTGGATAACCCATTTCTGTTGTGCTGGGGAGGATACATGCCGTTCTAGGAAATATTTCAAACTTTGGTGATCAGTCTGGAGGCAGAAATGATTCCCTGAGAGGTAGGGTCGCCACTTTTGTACTGCATGCAAAATGGCCATCATTTCCTTCTCATATGTAGAGGCAGCTAAATTATTACCGAAAAGGGCTTTGCGGGTGAACGCAATGGGGTGTTCATCTTGAAGGAGAACAGCATCAAGTCCATGGCCGCAAGCATCACTCTCAATAGTGAAGGGTTTGGAAAAATCGGGCATAGCTAGAATGGGTGTAGTACACATAGCTTGTTTCAGCTTGTCAAATGCACGCTCAGTAACAGGTGTCCATGTAAAAGCATCATTTTTCAACAGCGCAGTTAATGGAGCTGCAAGCTTCCCATAATCCTTGACAAACTTGCGGTAGTAGCTAGTCAACCCCAAAAAACCACGAAGGCTCTTGAGTGTCTTAGGAGGTGGCCAATTGTTCATGGCAGCGATTTTGGCAGGATCCACACGAACCCCTTGTGCTGAGATAATGTGCCCGAGATACTCAACTTCCTTTTTGGCATGGAGATGATGATCAGAGAAAAGTTGCATTACAAGAGCCAGAGGCTGGAGATGTTCAGCCCATGTTTTACTGTAGATGAGGATATCATAAAAAATACCAGAATGAATTTCCGCAAATAGGGCCTGATGTTGGGAGGAATGCTACCAGGGAGGAGCTGAATATGATGGTCCTCTGGTCGTGAAGGTGTAAGTCCCACTGGTTCAGTAAAAACACCTGTATAGCGATCCAGAATTTGTTGGAGATCCAAAGGAGTAGTGGGGGTAGCTGATGGTTGCATTTGAAGGGAATGGAGTTGAGCAATGACGCCATGGGAACTCTTCTTAAGGAGTTTTTCCATGCGATGTGAACTGATGATGTTGAGAGACCCTGGTTGTAAGCCTTTCAATGTGTGCTTGTGTCCGTTGGGGGAGAACTGCATCCAAAGTTCAACAAAATCCCATAATATGGGGCCAAGTGTGCGCAGCCATTGAGCACCCAAAACCACATCACATTCGCCTAAGGTCAAGGCAAACATGTCAGAGTGGAGGTTATAATCTCCCATAGAGATACGCACATTACGACACTTCCCTTTGCAAGGTAAGGTGCCCCCATTGGCAACCATGAATTCAAAGTTGGAGCAAGGATGGATAAAACAATCAACTTGTTTGGCGATCCGAGGGTCAATGAAATTATGAGTGTTGCCAGAATCAATGAGTATTGTAAGAGGAAGCTTCTTGAAGTAACCGCGTACCCGTATTGTTTGGGGGGCAGTGAATCTAGCTAAAGCATGGGGGGATATCTTGGGTTGGTCGTCCTAAGATGGAGGGTCAGTAGGCGGCTCCTGAGTGTCAACCGGAGCATCCATTACATCGGAAACTTCTTCACCAATTTCAGAGGCAGGTGGAGATTTCACATCCAAGAGATAGATCTTTTGTTGAACTCATCGATGTCCCCGACTGAATTTCTCATTACAATTATAACAAAGCCCTTTTTCTCTGCGTGCCTGCATCTCTGTTTCAGACAAATGCTTGATTGGAGGTGAGTGAGGAGCTGGCGGAATGGGAGGTCGTTGAGAACCCATATTTCGGAAGGGAACAAAAGAGGAGTTGGAGCGCTGTTGGGCTGCCATCTTGCCTTCTGCCAACTTAGCCAACCCCAGGGTTTCCATCATGTGTTGGGACTGAACATTTTGACCTCAGAGCAAATTGCATCCTTTAGACCACTGATAAAACAACTCCGGTAGAAGTCATCAGGTAATCCTTCAGTTTGATTAGCTAGTTTCTCGAATTCAGTTTGATACTCTTTCACAGTGCCAGTTTGGCGAATTTTAGTGAGAGCTCCTGTGAAGTCATCAAAAGCACTCGGACCAAATCGGTGCAAAAGGAGCTGGCAAAAAGCAGGCCATTTTGGCTGTTCATGAGCCTTGATGTACCAACGATACCATTGAAGAGCTTCCTGTTCCAAATGAAAGGAGGCAAGTGGAACTTGGTGGACATCAAAAGTATTATGAAGGCTGAAATACTGTTCTGCACGATAGATCCATCCAGTTGGATCAGTACCATTGAAGCGCGAAAAATCTAGCTTTGGACCGTGAAAATTGCTGGAAGAAGAGAACCCATTGGTTGATGAAGACTCGGACTTTCATCTGGTGTTCATAGCTGAATGCTCAAGATGGAGACCGAGAAATTTTTCATCCAGTTCCTGGAGTTTGGCTTGGATGGCTGCAAGTGCTTCCTCCATGATTTTTGCTCCTGTGCGGGTGACAACCATAAGCAGGAGATTTTTCAGGAAGAGATCTGCCACAACGTAGAAGTGATCGGCAACATATGGATTTGCAATGGTACGGAACTGATTGGCAACAATTCTGGACAGAGGAAATTTGCAATTGTGCAACTGAAAATAGATATGGACCCCAGGTATGTGCGGCTTCCTATCGGTTCAAGGGATTCACTCGGCCACCAATGCTGTCTGACGACTTGCGTATTGGGGCAGTACCCCTCACTCCATGGCTCAGGTAAAACAGATAATCGCTTGGCCACAAACGACAGCTCTTGGTTTACCTCACGGGTGGGAACTAGTCAATCAGGTAGGGGTCGTTGCCCTTTTCGCTGGCAGGTCCTCTCAATGGGCCAGCTACTTCGGGGTTCCTGTGGTACTCCTCACAATGAGTTTTAGGGCTTATGCCCAAGTACTTCCCACAGTTAAGCGGAGAGGGATTATTCCCAGATCTGAACCTGCAACAGAAAAAAATTTGGGCAGAAATTCCACCCAATGTTCAAAAACCGGATCTATATTGCTCAGAATCGCTATTATAGCATGTTTCCGGAACTGGAACAACCACTCTACTTCTACTTATGAAATCGAAATAAAAATCTGGACACTCGGTCAGAAGATTTTCTCGCCGCAATTTCTGCGGCTGTCACCGAAATTCTGAAAAATTGCGGATTTTAAATCCGCGATATCTCCACTTTTAGAACTCCAAATGAGATGATTTTTTTTTTGAAACTGCATATTTTTGAAAGAGAAATTCAGATATGCAATCTGTTTCTTTTGATTTTGTGTAGAAAGTTTCAGAAATTGATCTGAAAGTCGCCTCCAAAAAAAAAAAATTTCCCACTTGTGCCAAGGAAAGTGCTCTGATACCAGATGTGAGGACCCTGCAGCAAACAGGTAATCAAAACACACAATATAGCAGCAGAACTCAAAATCACTTTTATATTAATCGCAAGCCACTTCGAGGGGGCAACCTCCTTTGAGCAAGCTCAATACAAAATAACTTCACGGTGCCTTCCTTGGCCTCAACACACACTTATATATTAAAAATAGGCGCCAATACCATGGGTCAAAACCATGGGCCAATATAAACTATGGATCAACAAATACTACAGGTGGCTTACAAAGCATATGCGCCTCACAACAATAACACAAACTATGGATCAACAATTGCTATGGGACGACTTACAAAGCATATGCGTCCAACAACAATATACTAACATAGTAAAGAGAGGGATTGCCATGGGTTCCTAACAGACATGCACCGAGAAACAATCAAAGAGCAGATTGCTCTGATACCACTGATACGGATTTATGCGTGAACGAAATGAAAGAACATATATAGAATCATAATAACAGACATTTGGCAAGGATAACAAAGATACAGTAAACACATGTTCTATTAAATGGTGGAAATAGAACAGACTATAATACAATTGCTAGAATCGTGGTAGCTATCTCTGAGAAGAGATGTGGATGCTACACTCATTTGTGCCGAGATGAATACAAAATAAGGCCAAAGGGGCCTATTTATAATAATAATGAGGCGAGAACCCTAAAAGTCCAAAACGTAACCCTAGAAGATGAACCGTCATAAAGTTTGTGGCCCCAAGGTGGTAAGTTGAACAGTCAACTTCCCGGGGTCATAAATTTTGCATACGATCTCCGATTTGGGCGTTCAATAGCTTGTTGGAAAGGTTTGTCTAATATTTACAACTTTTGGTTAGCCAAATGAATGCCGATGGCGACCATTTGGCCCCTAATCTCCAAAAAACATCATTTAGGGCCTCAAAATGGCCCTGAAAGTTTAGGACCCAAAAAGCTGTAGAAAAATAACTAAGAAACTGCCATAATGGACAATTGTTTTGAGCCAGTGGAATAGATGGGTGGCCACCGATATCCATCTAGATTAGCATTAGTACTAGTCATATTTACATAAATATTAAGAGATAGGTCTCGCGATCTTACCTCTGGTACTGTAGGTGAGTTGTGTGCACATTCTTGTTATGGAGCTTCAGTCGACTCTTCAGAATCTTTGTAACTTTTAAGATTGACTGATATTCCTCTTCCTCATCACAAGAACCTTCATCTAGGTATGATGCAAACTCGTAGCCTTATTCTTCTTGATCTGTGCTGTGATTCCCTCCTCCAAACATAGTTTTTTGTCTTTTACCAGACCTGGGTCTTCTTCCGATTCTTAAA
Source organism: Pseudotsuga menziesii (assembly GCA_001517045.1). Taxonomy (NCBI): domain Eukaryota; kingdom Viridiplantae; phylum Streptophyta; class Pinopsida; order Pinales; family Pinaceae; genus Pseudotsuga; species Pseudotsuga menziesii. Next base: position 100,472 of record LPNX010107559.1, read on the forward strand.
AATCTAGGCTCTAGTTCAGTTCCACTATCTTGTGTGATCATATCACTCTAGGGTTCTGCTAAGACATAGCAACCCTTTTATATTCAGTCTAGCATTCACAGAATGCCTTTTTTACATAAAAGCATTTTTATCCACGTCTTTAAAGATAACACGTATCTGCTACATGGTCCTTGGAAAGTTTTTCACTTTGCCTCATTGTATGAGGTTATTTTGTCAACAACAAACTCAGTGATATATACTTATAGGATACTGTCTACCCAAAAGTACACAACCCTTGATATAGGGTTGTTTACTCTTTTCAGTTGCTTTATCAAGAAAGGACTCCACTCTTTCGGTTCTCCTCCTTGGAAATTACTTTGTTGGGTTTCTAGCATACACAACCACTCGTGCAACACAATGGGAAACTCAAAAAAGAAAATCTCATGAATTTCTAAATAAATTTACCACTCTAACCACTTTTTCGGCATCCACCGAGATCCTTCACTTTTTTTTTCATGCAAACTCTATTTCTTTGGCATCCATCCAGTCTTGGATCTCCGGTTTCATGGGTTGCCACAACATATCCCTCAACACAACACTTTAGGTCCTGACAACAGAACCATTTGTTGGGTTTTCTCTCTATCCCTATTCTCACACTTGACCTAGTTTCAGTCCCTTCTTGGTCAGCACAACAAAGCCCAATATATCGGACCGATGGAGCAGGGCTCAGCTGGCAGCACCTGCAACACATATGCCGTCTCACTCGAGATATATCAGTTCTATGGGTAACTTCCAGAACCATGTTTCCACAGTTTGTCCGGGAGGATGTTTTTGTACCTTGGCTCTGTTCCAAGGTTTCCAACGAAGAGCAAGATGGTTGGTTAATGGTTTGCACAGTACTTCAACACCAAGTTATGATCCAACCCCTATTTATGCGATTCACATAAAAAAACAGTGAACATGAACCATAATCATATTCATTACTATAATGCGACAGTCATACATTTATCCATTTGCAACACAATAATCAATTAGTCATTTAACACAACATTCACACATATATCGAGGCTACTTCAATAATTCACACATATACACCGCATGTAACGTAGAAACCCATCCCGACAAAAACCACAAGGTGCTCTTCATCGGGCATGAGGAAATAGATGCACCTTTTGTTTGTGCACAAAGCTACAGAATCTGTTCTAGATATTCTCTTCTCTCTTTACAAACTTTTCCTCCCTCTCATGCTCTCCGATCTTATATGATCTTCTCTATTCTTCTCTTCCTATTCTACTACTACTAGCGATCTGCACACAGTCTGGATCGACTCAACCTTCTCTACTTGTCTGCGCACTCAGCTGCAGTATCTTTACTCTGATGCACTCAACGATACACAGTTATTCTACCAAAACTAATTACTTCCAGCTCAATTAAGCTCTCAGGCTGGCTATCCGTCTAACCCTTGGGTTCCTTCTTTTATAGCCCCATTACAGACTCGATACTGATCCCATACATGCTTGTTACAAACTTGATATAGATCCCATACATGCTTGTTACAGACTCAATATTGACTCGATATAGACTCTAACTGACTCATTAGAGACTCCTTTTCAGTTGCTTTTCTCACCTGACTTACTATATTCAACCAACATGATGTATTTCCTATTCTAATAACACATAACCAAAGTCACTATCATCCTAACTTGCAAAGATGACTTCACATTTGTGGCTTCCATTGGCTCCAGTTGAGCTCATACCCACGATCATTAAGGACTTTTTCTTTCTCAGTGTTATGCCTTACTGTCACTTTTCGATCGTTACATAATTTGCACGCCTGCTTCTGCCTATATTCTGCCATGTCATCTCGTATCTTGTTCTGTCCTTCCGTTGCGGCTCACTATCTGGCGTAGATTCCTCGTCCCGACCTTCTCTTTGTCTTCTTCTTATCTTTCCTTCTTCTCTTGCAACATTCTTCCCTTTCCTTTGATGCTACTTCTTCTGTCGTAGCTCCTTTCTCTTCTCCTTTACTCTCTTGTTCCACACATAGGAAGAATTATACATGAATTCTACCCTTTTGTCCCGAGGCCCACCAACTAGCAATCATGACAAAACATCTAATCAGAATAATCTCAAATCTAGGAAACATTTCTTAGAGCATGGATAATTGGAAGGTGGAAAAGAATATCACACCTTGGTAAGATAAAAAAAACATGTATCTTTACATTTTTCCATATTTTCTATTTCGATACTCATTGTATTCATTTTGTTGTAATTATTACATAGACAAGACGACCAATTCTTGGAATTGCACATGCTACAGTTTGTAGTAGAGATGGTGAGGGTGATGAAATTGAAGTTGATACTATGAGATAAAATGACCCTATTATTATTGATAATAAAGGCATATATATGTTGATCCATGGAACACTTGTTTCCATGGATGAGAACGCACATGTGGATTACATTTATGAAGATATTCATGATGCACCTCTTACTGATAAGGCACAAACAACCTTATACAAAGACTAAAAAACAAGTATTTTCTCTACTCTTTTGATGCTAGTAAGCTTGAAGGTAATGGACAATATTAAACACAATATGATGTAGGTGTTAAGGTATGCAATATTTTTTTGTAGATAAATATACTTGCTTGTAATTGTAATGTGCATGCTCTTAATTTTGTTTTTTCTAGTATATTGATTTAAATTTTCTTGCATATTGTTAGGTGGTATTCTTTTACCACTGTCATATACTTTACCTTGCACATATGTAGAAATGTGTGTTGTTTTGAAAGATCTAGGAATGGAGTATAATACGATTGATGCATGTCCCAATTATCATATTATATATTATGAACAATATGCATAAAAAATTGCATGTCTTGAATGTTGAATTAGTAGATATCTTACCGATCAAATAAAAAATAAGGTGCCCCACAAAGTTCTTTTTCATATCCACATAATTACTTGTTTCCAACGATTGTTCAGGTGCAAAAACATAGCACGATTTATGGACTATCATGCATGATAGAGAAGTGAAGATAGTGCCATGCAAATTCCTGTAGATGGTTTTGCATTTAGAGATATCGAGGAAATATGGCCCATTTTTAAAGAAGAACCTTGCAATGTTAGACTTTCAATGGCAGCTGATGTCGTCAATCCATTTCTAGAGCTCATAACTATTTACTTTGTTTGGATAGTTTTTGTTATAAAAAATAAACTTCATCCTTGGAAGCCAATAAAGAGGGAGCATGTCAAGTTGGCATTAATTGTTCTAGGTAATAATTTTTAAGATTGTTAAAAACATATAACTAATTCATTTTTTTACATTTTTACACGTACAAAAAGTTAATTATGTATGTTTTGAAACAACTAGGCAAGCATCAAGTTAGAGATATGGATATATATCTTGAGCCTCTTATAGATAATTTTTAAAATTACGGGCTGGCATTAGTATGTACGACATCTTTGAACTAATAGGTTAAAAACATTTTCAATTCCACGGAATACTTACATGGAAAATCCATGATGCGACATGGATTACACATTTTGTGGTATGTAAATTTTTAATGTAACTCTATATATCATTTATTACTCAAGTTTAAATTTTTTTTTATAGCATTCTATTAACATTATTCTATAACTTGTAAGGATCCAAATAGAGGATAAATATGCATGCCTTATATGTGGTCCAATGACAATATCTATACGTTCAAGAAGTTTAGGAAAGGAGTTGTACAATGTTTAAATATGTTCCTCCCTAAGGACCGTAAGTATCGAATTACCCAAAAAGAATCCTTAATGGGAAGGAATAGAGTGGGAAAAAACCACAAAGAATGACACCTCAACTATGGAAAAGGATTTTGAGAAGATTCATGGTAAGGGATTGGTTTTAGTTACATTCATATTTGTCACTTGTATTAATTTTTATATTTTCATATTTACTTTGATAAAAAATATTCTTCCATTGCTGCTTATTAAAGGTTGTTAGGGTGAGCTTCCAAGAGGTCTAGAACGATACTCTTTCCAATTTAGTCGGTTTCCATACTATGAGAACCTACAAGTAAATAATTTGTTTGACACAATGAATATTGGAAATAATGTCATAGAATTCTTATGGAAACTTATGGCTGGGAGGAATAACAATGACAAAATAGCTAAATTGATTAGTGACATTGAAGAGTCCAACTCAATTTAACATTTGACTTATTGCTATAGTGTGGATATCTGACCAATCTTCCATGGTTATTAACATATCAATATAGTGATGTTGTAAAAGAGGTTATACAAAAGATCAAATTTACAACTAGTTTTGCTTAGAATATAAATAATATATTAACAAAGCAAGGTGATTTTGGTGGGGATAAAACTGGAAATTGGCATACCTTTATTAAGGTTTGAATTTTTGCAATATTTATCATCCTATGAAATATACATTATTTTTTAGCAACACATGTTCAATTCTACTCATAAATTAAATGATAATGATTCCTTTCTTGTTGCAATATGTTCTACAACTAGCTCTCCCAAACAACTTTGACAATAACATAAAACAAGTTATATATGATCTCAACATGCAGTTAAGGCCCAAAAAATGTTATAATTGAAATGTTAATTGTAGAACTTGTTAGTATTAGTGTTGCTTGCCTTATATATTTTAATGTTCACATATCTAATTTCTTTGCACTTGTAGGTGGCTGTTATGTAAATAAATCCATAAAGACAATATCAAGTATTGGAAGAAAGAAATTACCCATATAATGTTTGAAACACAAAAGTATCTACTTCCAAGATTTTTCAATGGACATGAACACTAGATCATACACCTAGTCGAGGAAATTGAATATGTGGACCTATACACACAAGGTATATGTGGTTGGTGGAGAGGCACTTGAAAGCATTGAAGGATTTTGTAAGAAAAATACAATATCTAGATGGATCAATGATTGAAGGTTATATGCCTCTATCCATTGTATAGTTTAGTGAGTATTCACTGTAAGTAGTGGGTGATACTAATGTGCCTCTCCTTTGGATGCCACTTCCACCAACAAATTTGAATGGGAGGTGTTGCTGGGGAAAGGTAGATGGAGAAAAGTGAAAGGAAATAGTTTTTATTGTATTTACTATCTTCGTACATACTTTTTGAAGCTTGGTTGGTTCACTATTTAAATCTATTTTTTTGCCTTCATCCAAGGACACTACAAGTTTACCATGGATATTGTATTGTTTATTGTTCCATAGTTGAGAAAAGAATTGGGGGTGGGATATTGAAGAATGATACATAACTCCCTTACACAGGATGTTTCACATCAGAGTGCACACAAATGACAACACACACACAAGCTTACACAACTGTCAATTTTTTTTTTAAAATTCTCCAATGGTATGTCATTACATTGCGCTCTTATCGTAGAGTCCCAACTTTTAACCCTCTATCCTTTTTCTTAGGTGGGTTTACATTCCACATTACATACACATGTAGTAGTCTCTTTTTTGTTTGTTCTTCTTCTTGGTGAATTCTTGACTACCTCAATCCTATCTAGAAGTTTCTCTTTAGTTTCTTTCTCCTTCCTTGTTCTGGTTGTTTTTAAATTTATATCTTTTATCTTGAATGAAATTTAATTTAAAACTCATGCTAAGATCTTTGACACTTAGCCAAAATCTGGTTAAATCGTATGACTCAATGGTTGTTCAAATCCTCTCATCATTTCCTTTACAGTTTGCAACAAATTTTATTAACTAGCCGTACAATCATTGCTTCTTCTTGCCCATTGGCTTTGGAACTTTATTGGGACCTTTATCCATTGAAATTTTCCTATCGAAAATCCATTAATACAACTCTATGATGTGTCTTCGACACAAAACTCTTGATTGAAGATCAAATTTTATTTTTTGATGACCCACTGCCGATATGGGTCTTCCGATACGCTATCAGTTTCTCGAGTGTTTGTTTCTTTGGATTCCCTTATGAGCACACATTTATGACATTTTTTCTAATGTCTTACTCCCCAATGCTCCAACATTAGTTACCCTCAGGTAAAAAAAATACGAGCCCCTGCTCACCAATCTCATACGTGATATAATGTGATATAAATCGTCCTCTGACACACAAGTCTCATCCTCAATCGTCTTAACCTTCCATCAAACTAAGAATTTCCTACTCTTCTCATTCCTCATGCGCCCGTTTATCCTTTCATATAGTATCTCAACAACTTTGTCTTTCGAATGATCAAGAATCTATCTCTATTAATTGACCATAAAGTCATCATCCGCTTATGTGATACCTCCTTAATACTCATACAGATCTGCCACATTGAATGTGGGTGAAATATCTAGTTCCGCAGACAATTCTAGCACATTTGCATTATCAAATATTTTCTTCAGGAATCTACAGGGTACAACTTTTTTTTATCTTCAACTTTTTATTTGTTCCTCTTATAAATATCTCCTTCTGTAAGTGTGCTAACACCAAATCTCCTTCTTTGATACCTTCACCTTTTTCTTTGGTTCGACTCTTTGTTTATACTATTGGTTGATTTTCTGCATTTTCCTTTAGACTTGTTCATGTACCTCTTTCATATGTTCAACAAATGAATCCATGTGTGTGCTCTTCTAAACATTCTCTGGTAATGTAGGCCAGATCAACCAATCATCGCGAGGATCTCCTGTTAACAATATGGAATGGGATTTTTCCCGTGGATTGATTCACTGATTTACTATACAAGAAATCATCTTGTGCCATACATTTTCCCATTAGCCTAGCCTCTTTGCAACCAAACGTTTGAGTAGGTTTCCCAAGATCCTATAAATGACCTCAGTCCGGCCATCAGTCCACACATGGTATGTGTTATCACATATACATTAGCAGTTGGGCTACCATGATGCAACATACATATTGATCTCTTTATTTTTTCGAGTTATTCATTCACATGGGGTTTTAACATGGATCATTACAGCCTCAACCATTTTAGATCCTTATTTAGCATAGTTTCCTTGCTAGGACTTAGGTTCACTAGTCCATTGAGATGCTTTCAGTGATGACCTAGTTCATTTGAGAAGAGTAGCAGAGCATATATCGCACACATAGTTATAGAGGGGCTTATTAGATGGAGACTTGTATATATGGTGAGATCAAGTATATGTTTCCTTGTTTTTTTTGGTTATATGATGTATATTAAACTCCTAGGCTTGTCTTTTTAGGATGATCATGGTGACCTATGCTTATATATATACTAATTCTTGAACTTGTGCTAAGATTGATCAAAGGAATCCATGTTGAAGATTGTTTCTCATGCCATGCTTTATACAAATGTTAAACCTTAGTGCTATGTTGGTTCCATGTGTCATTTATCCCCTTCCATCCAGTTCATCCATGATTGATTCTCATCCCATGACTTTAGTTTTTTTGAGACCTATGCGATTGAAGATCATTTTCCCAATTTGACCTCTATGCATGCTGGACCCCATGTTGTTGTGTGTCTTGGCTCTGAGTTGTGCAAAAAAACTTTCCGACGTCTTGATCCTTCTGGGATAGGAGAACTCGCTGTGTTGGTTACCGAGCTTAGGTAAGTTTGGTTTTGAAGCCTTGACCTCTCTAGTCGGTTTCCCTAGATGTTTGGTCCTGACTGTGGATACCCCCCCAGTTTCCCGAAGAGATTCAACTAAAACTCGAAGCAATATGTCTATCATCATTACATGCATTATGTGCTATAAGTTTTATCTGTTAAAATGGAAATTCCTCAAATAAATCTAAACTGTCTTTAGACACAACTAAAAAAGGGATATAAAGTGAAATTTTGAAAGGAATAAAAGAAGTGGATAAATAAATGCTAAATCTAAAGACTACTTGCCACTATTTAAATGTAATGATTAATTCCTCATGGAGCCTGCGGGTTTTGATGTGAGATGGGGCAAGGTACCGCTAATTCATAGTGTCCCCTATGATATATTCACTATATTTTCTTGTGTACTCAACGCAAGGGTCCTAGAAAAGATCCTCACGAATCCTGTTTCTTAGCTTGGATGTGAGCTGTAGACATGTTGTTAGAGTTGAATGGTCTCTTTTCAGATAATCTCATCCACTTGTGAGACACCACCATCCCCTATTGTTCATCTGTCATGTATATGTCACCGTGGTCATGTATAATTGTCGTCATTCTTAGAGATCATATGGTCAAAGTCAGTTATAAGTCATCTCCCTTTACCTTGGCCTTGTTTTCCACCCTCACCCAACACTAGCACACTGTTTAAACTTTGTAAGCATGGAATGCACAAGATACTTCCATAAGGTTCTAAGATCTTTCAAAGGAACATGTATATCTTATTATTATTATTGTTGTCACCATGATTATGAATAACATGATTTAAGTTGGGTTTTGATATACACCATTGGAGCATTTCTTACCTTGGATGCATGTAGGATCATATTGGTACAATATCTCACCTCCAGTTTGGGTACTTTGATCTAGTCAACCTAGTTGACCAAGTCAAACACAGTTCCCAAGGCAGTGACTGAAAAAGCAAAAATACTTATATTTTCTCCAGACATGCTCTCAATTTCCAGAGTTTGGTCCTGGACCTCATGATCAATGATTATTATCACTTTATTATTGGCCAAATGATCAACTTTTATTACAGATTGCAGACTTTGTGGTTCTCCTAGATCATTGCGGTGTTCTAGGGGGTAAGAGTAGTCACTTATACCATTCTTCTATGTTTCTGGATCATCCAGTATAGTCATTTTTACCCAGTTCTCATCTTGGACATAGTTATGACGACTTTATTATTTTTCAGAGGATGTACCACCATAAATGAACTAGGAAATTCACTGAAAAAATTGATTTGTCCTGTTGGGTCAAGGTAATGGCAGGAAAAGTTCTCAGATGATATGTTATGGCTCCCTGGACAATTCCTCAACATTTTCAGTCAGCATTGGGTCTACGATTATTTTGTTTAGCTTAGCTAGTGAGGACGTCCCCTAAGGGTCACCCCTCACTTAGCTAATTGATATGTTATATTGTTATATTCCATGATTGGAGGTTGTAATGGGGAAAAGGGTGAATTAATCCCATAATGACCCCCTTTGATGTACTATCATGTTATATCTTATGTTATGTTGTGAATTTCACCTTAGGAAGGTGTCCTTGAGCAAAGTGCGCCCCCCTTTGATGTGGTCACCTTGATCCATGTATTGATATATGTATTTGTGATCTCCAATGTTGATGATGTATTAATATCAACTTCCAAATGATAGTTAGGTGAAATGTGTACAAACTCTCAAGGTATTTAAGAGAGGAGACCCCCCATTGTAAACCATGAGCTCTCGCATTAGAACTTCTGAATAAAGAGATTTTTCTGGGATTCAATACTTGTTTATATGTAAATGAATGAATGTGGTGATGATTGAAATTGTTTCTCTCTTACACTGAGTTATTCTGGTATAGCATCTTGTATCTTTTGTACTCATTTCAATTTGTAGGTGAAGGAGGTGAATTGGAGAGAGGTGCATTGGTGGGGGGACTCACCCTGATGTAGGTCTCCAGTTTGGTTTTATCAGGGTGTGATTATTTCTTTATGACTCTTCGTTTACTTATATTGTACTTTTTATTTGCAGATACTGATCTATTTATCATTACTTATTGGTTTTCCGTTCGTGTGGCAGGTAGAGAGGATGCTAGGGTCACCGGGCAAAGCATTTGCATCAAGATATTCTCCGTATTTATCATTTTATCTATGAGGAAGAAATACTCATCATCCATGAAGGTATCTATAGGATCTAGGTAATTTTCTCAGCTTAATTCTCTGTCTTTTAATTTTTTCATGCTTTTCCCATCATTATTTTTATTGAAAAACCCTCATTATGAAGTGGTAAAAATCACCATATCGATTTGCACTGGGAATCTACAAATTTGACAATCTGGTTTTTGTTGACCATCCTAAAAAATACCCTCTCCCTCATAGGAATTAGCATTGGACTCCATCTACCCATATCTAGGCACTGATCCTTAGGGAGAAAAGCGCCCCTCTTAGTTTGACAACTAGTTCCTTGTGTGTATTTTTTAGATTTTGCTGGACTGTCAAATCTCTCATCCAAGTGAGTGTGTTGAAATCCATAATTATTTGACTCAACCTCACCTTGGGGAATTTCCATTTTTCGAATTAAATCCCCCCCGATCCTGGGCTGGATCTAGTGAACGAACACACTGATCCTAGATTTTATTTTAATTCCATAACTCATTGATCCATTTCACTTGAGTAACATTTCTACCATCCTTAAATGCGCGTACTAAGGGTTTCTATCTCTAACCTTACATATTCCCTATTTGTTGGTTTGATCCGGGGATTAGCTACAGATATGTCCTTTTAGGATAGGTATGGGTCTCCCACTTTGTCACTTGGGAATTCAGTGGCATAAAGTGAAGGGAATCCTAACCGGCGTGACAACCATCCATATTTTAGGGGTTTGTTTTTTCATGGTGTGTGGATTTAGTTTCCTGTCTGAGTTTGCCATCCTGTACAGGATTACTCCACAGGGAAGCTACAAGATCTGTGATAAATGTTTTGGCACCATTTCTGGGGAGGTAGAGGCCTACCTTGGATCGAAATTTATATTAAGATATAATCTCGTTCTCTTCCAACATTGCTGGTGTTGGCTTGTAGAGGCCTACTTACCTTCGGTGTCTGTGAATGCTTTCATTTGTTATATTAATTCATATTACATCCGGTTTAAGTTCTAGTGGTTGCATTTTCAAATTATTAAGTCTCCACAATCACTATATTTTTTTATCTCTCCTACGACATTTATTTTCGGTGAACACGGCAATTAGTTCACCTCGCGACTCCACAATGTGACTCCTGTGAGGGACCTACCCATGAGTATAACCTTCGAAGATGAAGTAATCCTGAAAGCTACCTAACTTATACCCGAAATCAGAATAAGAACCTTAAAGATCAATTGTATAATTTATTTTGGAGGGTGGTTAATTCACCAAGAAAGGTTTTATATAACCCTCCATAAAACTATCAATCAAGTCCTTTATTCGTTCGATCTAGTTCTCTAACCAATATTCAAAATTCTCCTTCTCCTCCGAAAAATCCACCTAGAGTAAATCCTCCAATGGCTAACACCAATCCCCTAGTAGGACCTAGACATTTTAGAAGCCGAACCAGGCCATGTTCTTTTGAATTTCGAATGATTCAAGGTACTCCACATGACATGCTTGAGAAATACTTCGATAAACTTCCAAATTTCAACGGTTCGTATGCAATTCCTATTGAAGAACACATTGAATTAGTATGGAATTATATGGATGCATATGGGGCTAAAGATGAAGACGTTTAAATGGTAGCCCTTAAATTATCCTTAGAAGGATATTCCTGGGGAAGGGTTGATAGATTTCCTCCAGGGTCGGTAGATGGATATGATACCATTAAGAGGAAACTCATTGAATATTGGTCGTCCAAGCCAAATAATAGGTTCCTTCTAAATAAAATCTTTGAGGTTAAGAAGAAAGAAAATGAGATAATCCACGAATTCAATGTAATATTTGATAAACTTGTCTCTAATGTTCCAGAAGAATTAAAGACCTATAGAATAATCTATCCTTATCCTTTACCTAAATGATTTCGAAGGATGGTTTGGTCTAAACCTTAAGGAAAAGAACCCTAATGAGCTCAAAATAGCTCAGACCCGGGCTAAGAAAGCAGAAGCCAATATAGCCTCTATGGGAAAGAAGAATTTCTTCGATAATTATGCTTCCTCTTCTTCCCATAGTGATGTAAAACCCAAGCAATATAAGGATCCTATAGTCGAAGAAAAACCAACTCTGCAAGCGATGTTTGAAATGATGAAAAGTCTCACATTGTTCACAAAAGACATAGCAAGGACTAGGGACAATGATCAATATAGAAATTCCTATGGCCCAAGACCTTTTTGGAACAATCAAAGAGGGCATGTAAATGACATTAATAGACAAGCCCCTAGGAGAAATGAATCCACAGAGAATAAAAATGTGAACTTATGTGAGGCACCTGAGGAAGACCTTGATGTCTTTGACCTTGAGTATCAAGGCATAAATTTAGTTGAAGACTTCAACGATGATGTGGATTTTGGTAGAATTCTACTTGAAGAAGAAGAAATGGTTTGCAATGCAACACAACCCACCACCCAAGTTTATCAGCGTAGAAGACAAGACCAAGACATTACAACTTTCCTAGATAAGCACTTAAAATCAGAAGATGAAGAAGTTGAACTTGATCTTTGTGATTATGACTTGGGGATTGATATAGAGAAAGAATTGCATAAGACCATGCAAAATGCACCCCTAAGTGAATTATTAAAGTTTTCAACAATCAAAGATCAAGTTCTACAGTTTTTCGATAATATTCAAGTAGCAAATATTCCTAAGATTTCTTATGAGTCTTGCCACACCCAGAGTGTTAGAGGTAGGGAGGTAGAAGAAGATCCTCCTATTCAGAGCCACACTTCTATCTATGAGAGAGAGAGTGGAGGAATCATCCTTTCTATCTCACATTGCATATTATCAACCTCTTGCTCCATAAATGCATGCTAGACTCAGGAGCTGCTATGAATGTTATGCCTTTGAGCACAATGAAGTAAATGGGATTAGAAATTACCTGTCCATATGGAAATGTTTGCGGAAATGATTCAAGGGGTTTCCATGCATATGGATTAATCAAGAACTTACAAGCCGATTTATTTTCTTGCCCCGATTTAAATACCATGATGGATGTAGTGGTGAGTGATATTCCCCCTGTGTATGACATGTTGCTATCTCGGAAATGGGTTGTTGGATTAGGTGGATATTTAATGATGGATTTATCATGCTTGCATACCTAATTCTGATGGGAATTTAATAGGAGTTTGTAGGGAACCTTTTATCAATGGATATCTTGAAACATATGAAGATGGATTGAAAAATACTTATGTTGAGGGTACCATGAGTATTGAAAGAATAAACATGGTAAGAAATGACGAGAATTATCCACTATTTTTATTTATGGGATTAGGTAGTTTTGATTCTGAATACAAAAGTGATATTAGGTTTAGACAAGATATTATCCATGAGCAACAGATAGGTTCAATCATGTGCAATAATTCTGAACATTTTTTTGATGCCCCTAATCATTTATCCCAATTATCTATAGAAGCCCTTGAATCAACCTTGCATAGTGAAGCTTCCACCATGATAGATGGTGCATCAAATTCTATGACAAGAAGAACCCGTGGCCCTATCCAAGAAATTAGGCAATATTTGAGAGATAAATTAAGACGGGAAATGACAGAGCTTACTAATTGAAGTTGGGAAGAATATTTTTTGATTAACGAAGCATTCGGTGAGGTTTTTCTCTGAACAACTTGTTTATTTTTCAAGCTAATAGTTCCTCACGTGTAGTTGAAAGTGAAAATGAAGATGTACTTTGTTCTACTGGTACTCAAGATGAATTGGTCAATAAACATGAGTCACCAGACCAAGGAGCAAACTTGAGTAACTTTCGCTAGCCATCTACTTCATATTTTCCAAACTTCTTGTTACCTCTAGAGAGACATGTAGAAGAAAGTAATGATATATCTCACATTCCTACTATACAATTGGTATCCTTGGAAGATGAGGTAGAAAGAAACTTGTTTGAAGCCTCACGAAAAGGAAAAATACCTATGCCCCATGGAGAAGGTTCTAGTAAACAAGCCAATCATTCTGATACCATTTCTCCCCTTAAAACTGATATTGATGAAGTATTTTGAGATTTTTGGATGGTGGGGGAAATAATTAAGCAAGTAATATCAACACACCCATAGGAGGTTAAGAGCAATTCCAATGAATCAAGAAGAGAAGTAAGAGAGATTTTGGTTGGAAGAATTGCAATTCCAATAGATGGGGGTCCTCCATGCTTCAATGCTATACCTGAAAGAAGTAGGACAATGCCATTTCCCTGTAGCAGACGAAATATTGATGCATCCATAATACCTACTTGTGATATCCAAGTTATGCCATCATCTATTAACCGATGTAGGTATACATATGGTGATAAGGTCATTGTTGAGAATCGTTCGTTTAATTATATCTCCATACAATCAAGAAATATCTGGATGGGACCATTTACAATAGAAAGGCTTGAAGGTAACATGTATTATTTGTCTACTGAAGATGGTCACAGATTCAAAATTCCTATAAATAAAATATATTTAAGGGACTATGTCCCGTGCATGACTTATCATATAATTTTTTCACCATCTGTTAGAGTAGGTAGGATTGAATAATCTCTCTGAGCATTAAATGAGTCTTTTTTTTTCCGCATGCTTCCTGAGTCTTATGAGTCTTTGCATAATTTATTTTTATCTTGAAGTTGTTTAGAATAGAATTTAATTTTCAAGATTTTTATTTTCCAACATTATTTCTGTTAGTTTATTTTTTTTTCGAATATATTTTTCCCATACATGCTGCTCTGGTGTTTCTTGCTTCTATGTCCTTAGATACAGGTAATACCTGGAGGAGAAGCATAAATCTAGATTGTTAGATTATTTGTTGCTGATGGTGCCGCAGACTAGAGATGTCTGCATTTATCAAGCACTCTCTTCATTAGAGCACTTGTCCCAGTTGGATCCAGATGTTATCACATATACATTTGCAGTTGGGCTACCATGATGCAATGCACATATTAATATTTTTATTTTTTCGAGCTACTCATTCACATGGGGTTTTAACATGGACCATTACAACATCAGCCATTTCAGATCCTTATTCAACAGAGTTTCCTTGCCAGGATTGAGATTCACTAGTCCATTGAGATGCTTTTAGTGATGACCTAGTTCATTTGAGCAGAGTAGCAGAGCAAATATGGTACACATAGTTACAAAGGGGTTTATCATATGGAGACATGTATATATGGTGAGATCATGTATATGTTTCCTTGGTTTTTTTTTTTTCTCTGTGATGTATATTAAACACCTAGGATTGTCTTTTTAGGATGATCATGGTGACCTATGCTTATATATTTACTAATTATTGAACTTGTGCTAAGACTGATCAAAGGACTCCATGTTGAAGACTGTTTCTCATGCCATGCTTTATACACATGTTAAACCTTAGTTCTATGTTGGTTCCATGTGTCCTTTGTCCTCATTGATCCAATTCATCCATAATTGATTCTCATCCAATGACTTTAGCTTGATTGAGACCTACGAGATTGAAGATAATTTTACCCACTTTAATCCCTATGCATGATGGACCCCATGTTGTTTTGTGTCTCAGATCTGAGTTGTGCAACAAAAATTACCGACACCTTGATCCTTTTGGGACAGAAGAACCTGCTGGTGTTTGTTATACCAAAATCCTGTCACCATCATGTGATAAGACATTTGACATACCTACTTTCCCTGAATCCCAGCTCTTGGAGTGGAAACCCACTAAATGTCAATCTTTCATGAAAATTCCCAGCACCACATTTCCTTTGTTAGCCAAAAGCGGTGCCTTGTTCGCACCACCTATCCCTTGTTATCCACAAGCGGTGCCACTGCTTATGGCCCTTAGTCCATAATTGTTTCTTACCAGAACCACTCTGTCATTGAAGGTGAAACATGGTACCCTGGGTAAAAAGGGAAAACGAGAATTTTCTCGAGGCTTCTAGATGATAAGCCTCATGTCCTCCCTTATCCCTACTATTGTGGGTTAGTTGAGATTGAGATCCCTCATCCTAGGATCTTAGGGGCCACCTCACCCACTTATCTCTCAACCATCTCTATCCATTTAGCCTTATAAATACAAGCTTATGGCCATGGTTGAGGGGGAGAACTCTTAAGGTATTGTTATGCTGTTGGATTGATCACTTGGTCCATACCATTGGAGAGCATAGAGAGAGCTAGAGTCAGAGTTTATGGGGATGAGAATGCTTGGTTTCATGGAGATGCATGTAAACACTAAGGCTCGGTTGTAAACTTCTTCATATTTCTATATTAATGCAAGTTGATTTCTATCCCACATATATTGTTGTTGTTTGATTTCACATGTATGTTGTTAGATTCCTTAGTCACTAACATAGATCAGTAGATTATATTCTAGCTGCCTTGATCTGTTTGCGTGTTGAAGCTTATTGTAGGTACATAGGGTAATGATCAAAGCATTGCATTCCAGGTATCTACGACGTCTAGGGAGAGCCTTCAACCTCTATACTCTATTTGTTCTGGATCTGAACCATTCAGACCAGTGGAACACCTTACTGTCCGTAGGAGGTGAAATATTCCAGCTAACAAATCTGGCAACTCTGCTAGGGAATACAATTGTGTATCAGTTGTTCTGATCTTCCTCAGTCTACAACTCTTGTCCGAATCCAGGCTCCTTCTTCAACTCTCTTCAGTCAGATCTACTTTCTGACTTAGTCCATTTGGGTTTGAAACGTCCAGATCTATTCAGATCTGAGTCATTTCAATATTTTATGCTCTGTTTCGATACTCAATTCAGCAGTGTTTACCTTGATCTAGTATTTTTCTGACTGGATCCTTCGTTCTCTTTGTGTTTTGGTCATCTACAGGGAGCCGCGCCTACGTTGTGTACGAGGAGCGGTGCCACCACCTGAACAGAGTGAGCAGTACGCGGTGCCACTACCTGTATCCTATTGGAGAGAAGTGGTGCTGGGATAGAACTGCCCTGTCAAAACCAGAGAAGCGCGGTGCTAGGTAGGCATCATTCCAAGACTCTTTTTCCTCTTTTTTTTTGTAAAAAATTGAGTTCTGTTGCTTTCAGTTCTACTTATCAGACTTGTGTTACATAATATGATGCTTGTGGTTTGAGATTTTATGGTTTAAGACTGATTTGAGTGGAAATTCAAAAGTTTGATTAGGTCTTTGATTGTTCATCTGCTTCTATGCTTGTTGGTTGTAAGTTACGAAGAGTTTTCTTGTTTTCGAAAAAGCTTAGGGTGTTATTAAAATCTCTTTTCATTTTTTCCACATAGACTAAAATAAGAACACTAGATTGGCTTCTAGGTTTCATTTCTTATTTGCATGGTAAACTTCTTTTTCCTTCCTTTTAAAAAATTATTTTTTTTACTGAGACTAGGATATCATCATTGAGCGTTGGACATTGATTTCCTGATTGGATTTACAAGCTTTTAGGACCTTCATATTCTTTCATCTCTTATGCATTTAGAACTATCTCGATCAAAATAAAAAATATGGTAGTTTTAAGTTAGATTTGCTTATGTTTTGAGAAAATTGAAAAAATAGAGTGCATTTGCATATAGGTGTGCTTCTTGTTTTTCTTTTAGGAAAAGAGATTCTTCCCCTTCTATTTACTTTTAGAAAGAAGAAATTAGTTTGGAAAAATATTGCTTGTCTTTGATTTGATGTTCATGACTGTTGTTTGGAAGTATTTTTGGTTTTAAAACAAAAGGAAAATACCCTCTTTCCCTCTTGTAAGTAGGCATACTGAACGGTAAAGTGAAAATATTTTGCACTAGCATACTGCATGGTTTTACTTTTCTGTCAAAACATCATGCATTCACCTAACCGTACAAGTTAAAATTAACGGTAGTTATAGGCTAAAATTTACGTAGCAACTTGAGTGATAGGTTAGAGACATGTTTGGGCATTGTTAAGCATATGAGCTATCGTTATTTGTCAGCATTACATCTCGGGACTTGCGCAGTTCTTCCACTTACCATTGGTATATCGAATGAACTTTCACGTACCCTTGAGGTATATAGAAAGGTACTTCACGTACTCAATTGTATATCGGAAGGCCCCTTGTGTACAGTTATGCATCAGACATCACTACTACCGATTCGAGCTCCCACGTACCTTGAGTATATCGGGAGACCCCACTAGGGTACCTTATCCATCTGAGAAAATCCCTTTGGCCATCTTGTTTGGAGCCATACACCGAAAAAAACATTCAGGGAGATTACCTACGCACGTACCCTTGAGGTAGATTGCGAGTGGCACCTTCTTGACAATCCTAGTGAGAGACCTAAATTTTTGAACTCCTATAATTTTAAGTCTGCTTGTTTTAACCTATAGCTTGTGTAGGCAAATTTTTTTGGTGTGTTTTCTATATTTTTAAACCCTAGGTTAGTTAGGAACTGTACAAACTGGTTGATTTAAGACAGTCCAGAAGAGTACGGGGCTTGCCACATGATTTTATTCCTGGTTCAAGAGAAAATCCTATGGAAGCTATCGACCAAGGAGCTGCTACCACCTCCCAAGTGGGAGATAATGTGGTTGCGGAAAGTGGAGTACCATATTCTTCACACTTGCCTCCCTTGGTCCAACAGCCTTCTCGAGGAGATTCCTTGTTCCATTCTCCGATGGAAGGACGTGTTGATGATACTGCCCATCTGGATTTTGGTCCTAATGCTCCATTTTGGGACACCCCTGTAGGTCAGGCCATTGCCTCATTTGGAACCTGTGTAAACTCTCCTGAAGATGAAGAAGAATGTAGACAATAGCGTGCTACCATTCTCTGTGCAAAGGAGATTGATAGGCAGATAGATGACCTTTTAGGCCCAACGATATTATGGTCCACATCTGTTCCTAGGGGATATCGTTCACTTGCCGATTCTATGAGACCCATTGAACCAATTATAGATCATCCATTGACACCCCACAACCTAGGTCAATATACCACCCCTACCATCTCTCAGGTTATGTCTGTGCCTAATCTTCCTAGGTCTTCTGCACCTGAGATTCAATCTTCAATTCCTGTTTCATCTATACCTTCTAGTGCCGGGGGGAAACCCCCATCACAACCTATGTTATCTGACATCGGAATTGTCCCTAGTCAAGGACATACCTCTAACATAGAACCATCTATAATTTATGTCCCTCCCACCCATACTACTGTGGTTAATCCCCCATCCAATTTAGGTCAACCCTCCAGGGCATAACCTGTAACCATTCAATCTTCTGGAGGTTATGGTTATCAAATACATGTAGGTAATATTAATCATCCACCCAATACTATAGGAATTCCATACCCTAGTAATGATTTTACGCCATGGGGGAAACCCAAATGGTCTTACATGCCAGCTATGGGGGGGATACCTATACATACCGCGGGAGGTGGCGGAGGACCGCCTTATGTAGGTCCTCCACCTGGGAGGCCTAATGGTCTCGAAGGATCTGGAAACTTTCCTCCTTATGGTCCTGGTGGCCCTAGTGGTCCTGGGGGACTTGGTGGCTTTCCTCCTTCTGGCCCTCCTCCTAGTGGTTCCGGAGGCTCTGAAGGTTTACCTCCCCCTGGTGGCCCTGGAGGGTCTGGTGGTCTGCCTCCTGGTGTTCATGGTGGTCCCAACGGTCTTGGTGGTCCCGGTGGCCCTGGCAGTCCTCGTCCTAGAGGCCCTAGCAATCCTAGTGGTCCTGATCCCAGAAATCAACCCCCTGCGGGCAGATATTTTAGTAGTTCTTCGTCACAGCAACCTGTTTATCAGTCCACTTATGGTCCTACTGGTAATTATATGCCATATCAATATTACCAGTATGTGCAGCCTAACCAACAGTTACCTTTCCTAGCAACTTTGGACTTACCTGATTTTTCCAAGTTGATTAATGACCCCATTCAACACAATCCCTCGTGGCCACCCATTTCGGTAAAGTTACCATCAGATATCCTGAAATTCGATGGGAAGCAAGGAGACGATCTGAAGAACCATGTGATGGCATTCCATTTGTGGTGCTCTTCAAGCTACCTCATGGATGATTCCGTTCGGTTACGAATCTTTCAATGAACTTGGACCGGTACAGTTGCCAAGTGGTACATTGAACTCCCACAACATTCATTTGTGGATTTTGGCTCGTTGACAACCATGTTTCTCACACACTTTCAGCTCCCTATTTGTTATGAAACAGGTACCGATCTTTTAACCTCTCTATGACAGAATACCTCCACCCACATTTTCGATCATATTCATGAGTGGAGAAGGCGGAGAAGGCTTATTAAGGCCCCTATTCCAGATCAGTTACTAGCTGATTGGTTCACCAAATCCTTGTTGCCTCCTATTTCCCGAGATGTGGCTATGGGTGGTGCCGTTACCAAAGAGCAGGCTATTAGTCAGGCTCAGTACCTAGACTTGGTCTATTCCCAGTCTGGAACCCTTTATGACCTGATTCCTCAAGCTCCTCGCCAAGCCACCAGTAGAAGTACCTTTTGATGGGATTGTTGGTTCAATCTAGTCCCCATCAGCAGCGAAATATACCAAGCAAACCCAAACTGCCACCCCTACTCCTTCGACTCCCAAGGTTTTCACCGAGGTCAATTCCATTCAAATTACTCAAGCCTCGGGTAATAATAAAAAGAAAGGTAAAAATCGAAATAAAAAACCTGGAAACCAACCGAAGACTCCAAGACCAACCAATGGTGATAATGACAAGGGGAAAAGAAAAGAAAAATATCCCTGTCTGCTCTGTGGTGGTGACCATTTTTCAAAGGAGTGTCCTCGTCAGGATGAAATCTTGCAGTTTTTGAAGTCTAATATTGCACCTGCAGTACTTACGGATCCTTTCCCCTCTCAACAACAACTGACAGACCACATGTCTAATTAGGGTCACTCTAGTTCGTCAGAGGAAATTCGTATGATGTCCTCAGATACCATCCATCTGCAAACTCGAAGTCAGAATTATGACAAACCCGTGGATAAAAATGAATATCATCCGTCTTCAGAGAAAATTCCTTCTACTAGTTCTCCTGAGTCCTCATCTACTGTCCCCTTATCTATCGAAAAGTACACTCTGGAGATGATTTTGCACCCACCTAAGAGTACTCTTCGGAAGGCAGTATTTAACCCTAATGCCCAAGCTGCTCAATTTTATAATGTGGTTGAAGATCTCTCTCAGGCACCTTGTGCAATGTCTACCCTATAAGTGCTCCAAAGTTGCCCTACACAGTGCAAAAACCTGTTAACAGCATTAGGAGCTTTAGACCCAGATAACACCAACTTGATTCATTTCAATGTTGAGAACTATAAGTCTAGGTTACCGCATAAACTTGCTTTTCAAGTCATTACGAAAGTAGTTGGAAAGAAAGTTTTTTGAATGATACTAGATGAAGGAGCTTCGACCTCCATTTTGTCTCTGTCTTGTTGGAAAGCCCTTGGCTCTCCTGAGCTTGTCACATCACCTACGACACTCAAGGCCTTTGACGAATAGGGTTTCCAACCCCATGGTCTCATATCAGCTCTAGTGATCGAGCTGAGGGGAAAAACTGTTTCCATTCAAGTAGAAGTGGTAGATGCCCCTTTAGATTACAATCTCCTTCTAGGATGAAATTGGTTCTATTCTATGACTGCTGTTGCTTCAATAGTATTCTGAACCGTCCAATTTCCACATATGGGGAGAATCGTTAGTATTGACCAGCTTAATTTCTGTATGCCGGATGTTACTACCTCCACGTCTAATAACATCCCCATGTTAGGCCAGTCCCCTCCTCCTTACCAGTTTATTGGGGTCAGCGTGTTGAAGGATTCATCCCTCATGGGAGTTTTTCCATCCACTCCTCCTAGCATGGATTCTGCGTCAGTCCATATGATCGCCTCATTCAATTGTGAGACTAAGGGTAAACATGTTGTTGAGTCCACACGAAGCTATGTATGAGACCATTCAAACCTTTTCCAATGATCACACTGATGACCTTCATCTAGTGGCTTTAGATCCTTACCATTTACCGTACTGGTTAGAACCTTCTCTCCCTACTCTAGATTATCTCTCTGAGACTTTTCCTTCCGACGAGTCCATCATAGAGATCATGAATACAGATGAGCCCATTTGGGAGGATCACCATCATAGATCTATGTTCCTCCCCAATACCAGTTCGGTTAGCCATGATTTTGCATCCTTGTTTCCTACTGATATTGTCAACATACCCCAAAGTCCTATATTGTTGCAAGATACAGATTCTGAAGGAAACCTCTGCAACATTACACAGACAAACCTGATTGACATATCAGCCAAGCCTGATACTATTGAGCACATTCATGTTGGGAAGAACTGCTCCGCAGATGAATATGAAGCCTATAAGGCACTTTTTAAAGAGTTCCGTGATATTTTTTTCTGGTCCAATGAAGAGATGGTGGAGATTGACCCATCCATTGTGGTCCACAATATAAAAACCTATCCCTCAGCCAAACCTTTTAGGGAAAAACTAAGGCAAGTCCATCCTCGAAAGGCCACAGCTATAAAAGTTGAAATTGAGAAACTTCTGAAATTTGGGTTTATTTATCCTGTACCCCTGATGGAATGGGTATCGAACATTGTCCCTATCAACAAAAAGTAGGGCACCATTAGATTCTGTATCGACTTTAGGGATCTCAATAAATCTTGTCCCAAGGACAACTTTCCTACCCCGCACATCGATCAGATTATCGACAACTGTGTTGGAAGTGCCATCTTTTCATTCATGGATGGCTTCTTTGGCTTTAATCAGATTGAGATATTACCCTCCGATCAGCATAAGACGACATTCATTTGCCCATGGGGAACCTTCACATATAAGAAGTTACCATTTGTCTTGAAAAATGCTGGAGCCATGTTCCAGCGTGCGATGTCCTATGCGTTTCACGATATTAGACATATTGTTGAACCATACCTTGATGACCTCCCTGCTCATTCACAACGATGGGAGGACCACCCTGGTCATCTTAGAGAGATATTCCTGAGATGCCGTCATTATAATATACGGCTCAATCCACATAAATGTGTTTTTTGCGTTGAGACGGGATGTCTGCTAGGATTTGTGGTATCCAAAGATGGCATCTGGATCGATCCTTTGAAAATTGCTGCCATTCTCGATCTACCAGCCCCAACTAATCTCCTTGAACTCCAAAGTTTGTAGGGGAAGACAAACTTTCTCCGTCGTTTCGTGTGCAATTTCATAGAGAAAACACACGGTTATATGCGTCTCCTTAAGAAGAACACACCATTCTTTTGGGATGACCAGGCCCAATGCGCCTTTGATAATATTAAGCACGCTCTAACTCATTCACCCATGATACACCCCCCTAATTATTCAAAGGACTTTCTCTTGTATATTGCTGCCTTCGCTACTACCATCGCTATGGTCTTAGTGCAGGACAATCTCCACAGTCAGGAGCACGTGATTTATTATTCCAGTAAGAATATCCTAGATTCTAAAACTCATTATTCATGTGTGGAAAAGTTAGCATTGGCCACGTTCATTGCTATACAAAAGTTTCGTCATTACATTCTGCTCCGCACTACCACCATATTGGCAGACCAAAACCTGATGTACTACATCCGGACTCGTTTGGTGCTCGGGGGAAAGTACTCCCGTTGGATTGTCATACTTGAGGAGTTTGATCTGGAATTTGCCAAGGCTACATCAAAGAAATCCTTGGTCTTTGCAGAGCTTATGTGTGATCTTCCCTGTGCTTCAACGAAATCTAAGCCCAGGGATTCATTTCTAGATGAATTCTTGTTCCTGATAAGCACTACTGAGCCTTGGTATGGATATTTTCTTATATATCTCCAAACACAACGTTTTCAGCCACATTTATCTCACGATGATCGCCGCTGTATTCGTCACCACGCGAAATACTATCTCATCCCAAATGATACATTGTATAGACGTGGGATTGACTCTATTCTTCGATGATGCCTCACTCATGAGGAGGCTGAACAAGTGTTGAATGATTGCTGCTCTGGAGCATGTGGAGGTCATTTATCTGGGATGGCTACAGCCAGAAAATCCTTTGTGCTGGTTATTTCTGGCCTTCTATCTTCAAATATTGTCATGAGGCTGTTAAGAAATGCCCACCTTGTCAACACTTTTATCCCAAATAGCGCACCCATCCTGCTCTGCTGCACCCCTTCATTACCGTTGGCTTATTCGCAAATGGGGGATTCACTTCATGCATTGTAAGCCTACCTCAGTTGGGGGGCATGGTTACATCATCGTAGCCATTGATTATTTCAAAAAATGGGCTGAGGCCATGCCTACATATGCAGAAGATGGTAAGACTTCCACTCTCTTCTTGTTCAATCATATTATAGCTAGATTTGGAGTTTCGCAATCCATCGTTACTGATCACGGATCCCATTTCCATAATCAGATGATGGAGGAAATGAGTGCCAAGCTAGGTTTTTGCCATGAAAACTCTACGCCATATTATCCACAAGCTAATGGTCAGGTGGAGGCCATTAACAAAGTTTTAAAAACTATGCTTCGTCGGATGGTTTGAGATCATAAATCCAACTGGAACCACGTTCTTTTCTCCGCTCTTTGGGCTTATCGGACTTTGGTGAAAACAACCACTAGTTTCATGCCATTTCAGCTTGTCTATGTACTTGAAGCTATCTTACCGCTCCAATGTTAGATTCCATCTTTACAACTTGCCATCGAACTTATCCCAGACACTTTCATAGAGGAAGAAAGATTTTTGTACTTGAGTAACCTTGACGAGACTCGCAGAGATGTTGCCTTGGCTAATGAGGCACATAAGAAACCCGTCAAGGCGCAGTATGATAAATCCGTCCAACCTCGTGTCTTTAACGAGGGTGACCTAGTCTTGACTTATGATCAGAGATATGACAAAATAGGGAAGGGTAAGTTCGAGTCCATGTGGTACAGACCTTTCATTATTTCTAAGGTGTTAGAGAAAGGAGCTTACGAGCTCGTTGATTATGATGGAATCCTTTTGGGGCAACCTCGCAATTGTTTGTACCTGAAAAGGTACTATGCCTAGGTCTTACTTGGATAATATCTTGTATATATGTATATTGATTGGCTTTCAGTGTGCTTTTAGTATTTTCAAGATGGTTTTGAGTTTAGTGTCCACATCTGTTTATACCATGTTTTGGTCATGCAGATGGCTTTCTATGGCTTCGCTGATGGTGCTTTCCACCACACCTTGAATCTCACCTCGACTGCTTGGGTTCTCTATTCCCCAGCTAAAGATTTGGTCAGTTCAGGAGTGGTTTGTATAGGTCCTGCTACTAATAACATTGCCGAGTATGAAGCAGTCATTGGTATTCTGACTGAAGCTACCTCCTAGGATGTTCGTGATCTAGTAGTATTGATGGACTCACAGCTCATGGTTCACCATTTGAATCATGTCTACACCATTAGGAATGCGGTACTCCTCTGCCTCTTTCGGAGAGTGCGTTTACTAGAAAGGTCATTTGAAATTATTACTTATAGGAATATCCCTAGGGAACATAATGTAGTTGCTGACTCATTAACTAACTACATCCTAGATTGGCATATTTCCCATTCATGATGTTAAAATCAAACATGGTACATTGTAAATAAACATTTAGAAATACATAAAACTCATAGAGAAAGCATTTTCCACTTGAAACACATAAACACCGTCTAAAATTCTGTATATATATATATACGAAAAAGTTTACAAAAATAGGTCCCAAGACCTCCTATGAAGTACGTAGGCTTTCAGGCAAAATCATCATACAAAATCCTGAAGCTATCAGCTTTCAGTACATGTCTCATACGCTAGTGGTGCTTGTGATAGCACATCACTGCTCTAGCTACCCTACGTAGCAGCCTGTTGAATCGGCCCGGTACTCCTGCTATGGATCCCTGATATCTCATCGGGAGGTCATCTATGTCAGCATCTGGGATGTCCAAGTTCAGCCTCTCCAGGTTCTCCTCCAACTCCCCGGTGATATCATCACTCTGTGTTACAAAGCGAGCTCCAACTCGCCTATCCAACGGAGATGCTTCTCTAGGTCGCGCTACTCCAACATCTGCATGAGAATTTATAGGTCTCGTCACTTAACATAAAAAATATAAAACTTTAAAAAAAATAAAAAATTTCATCCATTTTAGGGTTTCTTGCTTCTTACCGATATCGCCCCACTGGCCGCCAGGTGGGAGTGGTAGGTCAGGATCTCCGGTGAAGTCCGTGCCTGCGTAAGCGTAATCCTCAACCATGAGGATTTGATCTCGGATCCATCTGAAGAATGGATTGCTGAACTTCAATCTTCCCCTACCTGATCTTGTATGAGCCATGACCTTGACCCACCTTAGCACACGGGGGTCCCATGCTCTCAAAATCCGGAAGACCACCTGAGGTCTCATCTGTGGAGCCTGCTCAAAGAAGAAATAGGCTAAAATGGAACCAAATTCGAACTGCTTCAGCTCTCCCTGTCGACACTTAGTCAACTGATATTTGAATATTGGAAGCATTGCTTCTGCCCAGTTGAACACCGTGGGTGCCATGGCCTCTATGGCATACAACATGTGTGCCTTAGAAGCCTGGTGCACACCCTGACTTCTAGCCACCCTCTGCATGGTAAACAAAACGGTCCGTAGGGCCCTATCCATCACTGCTTTGATGGGGACATTCTTCCCCGATGTACCTGTCCCTGGTGCATAGTGTCAATCTATAAGCTCTCTGGTAGTAATGTCCCCACCACGAGAACCTGTCAGTGAGATGGGGCACCCTGTCTCGAGAGACATGTCAAGAAGTAGATATCCTCTACTTCCATCGTAAGGATATGGGCCCCCACCTCGAAATACTGCTGCTCTGGATTCCACATCCGCAACATATGTTCCAATAACCACTCGTGTGACACCATGCTTGGGGTCCAGAATAACTCCAGGATCCCACAGTCCCGTAATGCAGAAAGACAACCCGCATTTCTCTCAACAACAACATCCTCATTGTCATGCATTCTTTCTTTCCATATCACCATGTTTTGAGCAACCTAGACTTGCCAAAAACAATAATGGCATGCATTAGAGCCTTCCCCAATCATTAAAAATAAAAGGAATGAATTTATATTACCCATGCTATTAGTTTAACTTATCCATGGTCGGAACCGCCTATGCACTGTTGGAGACAGGTGGTGTCACTTCCTGTCCACTGTGTTATTGGCGTGATTCTTGGGTGGTACCGTGTATCCCGCAAGGGGTAGCTGTGGTGCCCGTATTTTGGGTTTTAGGGCTTGCTATATAAGCCCAAAACCCCACCAAATCTCAAAATAAATTCTATGAAATGAAAGATAAAGGTATTAACTATTACCTACAACTGATGATGCTGAAAACGGACGGTGGAAACTCCCAGTATCAGCTGCGGAAGATATGGCTAAGAAAATGCTCCAAGTGCTCTTTGCTAGAGGTAAATAGTGAAATGATTTGATTTTTTACTATTTGCTTAACTTATATAGGCATTTTTGGGTCCAAATTACTATAGTTTTGATATAAAATCATGTTTTAGGCAAAATTTATCTGTTGTAATCTCTTAATGCTAGTCTTAAGTGCATTTAACACTTGTTTCTGAGGCTATTGCAGGATAGGGAAATCTAGCAAAAAATCTTTGAAAGTTTGTTTATGGCTTTTTCGTACTTTCATAAAATGGAAAAGGTCGTTGAGCATTTATTACGACGCTTTGTCATGCTCGTTAAAATCTAGTATCAAAGGTCCGAGTCCATTTCAAGTTTCTTTCCAGGCTCGTAAAAATCAACATTGTGTAAAGAAGCATCATGGAGTCTTCTTTTCACATATTTTTTTAGACTCCTTAAACATGAAAAAATCGTTGAGTCTGTTTTCGAATCTTTCCAGGCTCGTAAAAAGTGACATTGTGTAAAGAAACCTCATGGAGTCCTCTTTAAACTCTTTTTAGGCTCCCTAAATACGAAAAGATCGTCGAGCGATCTTGTATTCTTCATGCTCGTTAAAGTATTTGAAGGGTCGTCCGTCCGACGATAGGTTATCTCTTTTTCGGTTCGGATAGGACTATTTACGAAAAAGGAACACTCCAGACAATCATGACTGGAATAGTTCTCTAAGGTATGATTTTATACTTTTTTGGGCCTTAGAGACTAAATCATATGAAAAAGGACCCCTTTGGAGTCTTCTTCCATATTCGTTCAGACTCTCTAAACATGAATGATGCCGAGTTTTCTTTCACTGGAATCGTTAAATTAAACATTGAGAGACCCATTTTGGGAACGAACCCCTCCTCTCTCAAGTTCATAAAACATATGACCCTGGACTTGCCTTCTGAGAATCTATATCGAGTGTTTGTTACCCTCTTTGAACTCATAAAACCGAAAAGAGGCACTCATCGATCATGATGGGGGAATGGGAAGGGAATCATTTTGCAAATAATGGTATTTGTTTGTCATTACCTTTGAACATGGCACTTGTCTGCACAATCATGTCAGTCAATTGGGTATTCAGTTGATCTCCATGACGATCCACTTTCATGAGTCATGTCACTCCTTTGAGTCTTTCAAAAGAATGCATTGTCCACTGTCGCACTGTGTGTCTGTCCCGTCTAGTCATGTTGCCAAGTCCTTTTGTCCTGTTGCCCGATGTTCAAAAGGGATTTGAAGAAGTTTTAACTCTGTAGTCTACACAGTCCTTGTGTCAGTATCTTTGAGTCAGTCATATGGTTACTACATCCACATCATTCCAGAACTATGTTCTGAGTTTCATGTCGTCGATGTGGGACTCATCATGGCCCTCCTTCGATGAGATTGTTCTTGTTGACATTAGCTCATTATCCAGGAAATAGTCTTAGAAACATTATTTAGTAGCTTGAGATATGTATGCCTTAATGACAGATTCTCTCACTCTCGACATAGGTTCACATCATTGACCTTTGATCGAGAGAATCGATTGGGTGTTTGACATCAGGACACCTATTCACACTCAATAGATTGTACTAGAGTACCTTGGGAATCATTGACATTAATGGTGATCTCCCTCGCACTTGTTAACGGTTCACATCATTGACTGGTAATTGAGTGGTTTCTACCATGTCTGACTTCATATCATTGTAATCACATCGATAGAATCGTACTTTGTGGAAGATGAGACGAACACCTTGGGTAGTTGTTTAAAAGCGCTCATCGCTTTTCCCCAGGTTGTGATGGAGTTTTGTATGTCTAGCATGGATCCACATTTGTATGGTTGTGGCTATGCTCAAATTTGCATCTATATGACATAGATCTACGTTGTATGTCTGGTAGCTATGTCCAAGTTTGAGTCCTCTATCACATGGATCTACATTGTATTCTAGTAGCCATGCTTGTTTATTCCTCTCATGGATCTACCTTGTATTGGTTTGCAGCCATGAGTTTGGTTACTTGTGTCTATGAGTCAATATACTAATGTACTACAGATGCCTACTTGACAACATGCTCCGATCGAGCCGACATCTTCATCTCATGGTGACGCCTTGTTCTCTCAAAGCTCTCGTTTATCGCATCCCTCTAAGACTCATGCTTTGGGGGGCATCCTGTTATACCAAAATCCTGTCACCATCATGTGATAAGACATTTGACATACCTACTTGCCCTGAATCCCAGCTCTTGGAGTGGAAACCCACTAAATGTCAATCTTTCATGAAAATTCCCAGCACTGCGTTTCCTTTGTTAGCCAAAAGCGGTACCTTATTCACAGCGGCTATCCCTTGTTATCCACAAGTGGTGCCACCGCTTATGGGCCTTAGTCCATAAGCGTTTCTTACCAGAAATGCTCTGTCATTAAAGGAGAAACACAGTACCCTGGGTAAAAAGGGAAAAAGAGAAGTTTCTCGAGGCTTCTAGATGACAAGCCTCATGCCCTCCCTTATCCCTACTGTTGTGGGTTAGTTGAGCTCGAGATCCCTAATCCTAGGATCTTAGAGGCCACCTCACCCACTTATCTCTCAACCATCCCCATCCATTTAGCCTTATAAATACAAGCTTATGGCCATGGTTGAGGGGGAGAACTCTTAAGGTATTGTTATGCTATTGGATTGATCACTTGGTCCATACCATTGGAGAGCATAGAGAGAGCTAGAGTTGGATTTTACGGGGATGAGAATGCTTGGTTTCATGGAGATGCATGTCAACACTAAGGCTTGGTTGTAAACTTCTTCATATTTCTATATTAATGCAAGTTGATTTCTGTCCCACATATATTGTTGTTGTTAGATTTCACATGTATGTTGTTAGATTCCTTAGTCACTAACAGAGATCAGTAGATTATATTCTGGTTGCCTTGATCTATTTGCGTGTTGAAGCTTATTGCAGGTACACAGGGTAACGATCGAATCATTGCATTCTAGGTATCTACTACATCTAGGGAGAGTCTTCAACCTCTGTCCTCTATTTGTTCTGGATCTGAACCATTCAGACTAGTGGAACACCTTACTGTCCGTAGGAGGTGAAATATTCTAGCTAATAGTGTTGGTTCCTGATCTTAGGCGAGTTGGGTTATCAAGCTTTGACTTCTCTGGTTGGTTTCCCTCGATGTTTGATCACGACCGTGGATATCTCTGGGTTCTTTTTAGATCAACTCATCCACTTGTGAGACACCACCATTCCCTATTGTTCATATGTCATGTATATGTCACCATGGTCATGTATAATAGTCATAACTATGAGAGATCATATGGTCAAAGTCAGCTATCAGTCATCTCCCTTTACCTGGGGCTTGTTTTCCACCCTCACCCAGCACTAGCACAATGTTTAAACTTTGTAAGCATGACATGTACAAGAGACTTCTAGAAGGTTCTAATATCTTTCAAAGGCACATATATATCTTAATTATTATTATTATTGTTGTCACCATGATTATGAATAACATGATTTAAGTTGGGTTTTGATATATACCATTGGAGCATTTCTTACCTTGGATGCACGTAGGAAGGTAAATTAGATATCAAACCCATTAAAAAGGAAATTAAAAAATTGATAGAATTAGACCATGAGCGTAACAAAAGGGCTTTGAACCTTGTAATATTCGGTGTGAAAGAGGACGTAGACGAGGATACATTAGACATAGTCCAGACATAGTTACATAATAGATTACAAATTGAAACAACATGTCTCATAGAAGCAACAAGGTTGGGAAAATTAACTAAGAATAAAGGGAGGCTAATCCAGATAAAGGTGAGCTCTACTGACAATAAGTATGACATAATCGGTAAAACCTCAAGTCTAAAAGGAATGGGAATATTCATAAATGAAGATCTCATTCCAGAAGATCAAGTAGAATTAATAAAGGAGGCTCAAAAGGTAAAAGAAGCTAGGAAGGAAGGAAAATGGGCAATAATTAGAAATAGAAAAGCCGTTATCCGAGATAGAACCTGATATCTCCTAAATAAATTAGTCTTCAATAAATTAGAATTAGACTATTTGTTTTGTGTAGTGATAGGATGTCCAGAAACATTTTTGAATATTTTGAGACTCATTGTGAGATCTTTGAGTGTTTAATAAAGTATAAAAAGCTTTGGACTTTGTTTTTCTAATAAAAAAAATTGAAGCTCAGCTTTCGGTGGCTTAGGCGAACATCTCAACTGTTCATTAGCCATCGAAAAGCCCATATTTCAGCAGCTTAAAAATAGAATTTAGGGCTACTTTAGCCACCGAAATGACAATGAAGTTAAAAAAGTTGGCGCATCCATCACACTCAGCAACCGTTAGCATGAAAAGAGCCACCATCAAGCCATTAACCACCGAAAAGACAGGATATGCAGTCAATCATGTGTTGGTAAGAGAGGTCATTATGAGATTAAGGTGACCTATCTAAGCACCAAAGCCTCTCCTCCCTACACCTATCCCAGGTTTGTGACTTAATCACCATGAGCATTATGTTTCTAGTTTGAATGATTACGTTCCCTGCATTGGCTAGTTTGCGGGTCTCATCAAAATACACCATCACCTTGCTCAAATTGCAATTGCCAGTTAAATCCCTCAAAATCAGCACCCCCCTTCCTTAATTCATTCCGCATTCCTTGCACGTGTCCTCACTAAGCCAAGCTCCACTGAATCGCACGTTGTAATTGTCTTCTCCAAGGTTTGAATTTTCAGTTTTGCAGGTGTGAAAGAACATTCCAGGAAATGAAGAGAGGAGGACCTGCCCTAAGA
Source organism: Pseudotsuga menziesii (assembly GCA_001517045.1). NCBI lineage: Eukaryota > Viridiplantae > Streptophyta > Pinopsida > Pinales > Pinaceae > Pseudotsuga > Pseudotsuga menziesii. The sequence continues at coordinate 132,299 of LPNX010107559.1, forward strand.
AAGGAACTGGGCGATATTGGCTACCTTGAATCACACCAAGATGTATGTCAGTTGTTCAAGGATTCAGAATGCTATAGGTTTTGCGAAAAGATTTAAGGATTTCATCATCAAGTGGTAGAAGCCTTTGCTCTCACCTTTGATGGCTCAAAAGCAGTGATTGGGAGAGAAGAATTCTAGGTGGATGAAGCTCTGATAGCTGAAGTGACAGAAATCCCAAGGACTGGGGAAAGCTGGTTTAAAACCAATATCACAAAGAATGTAGAATTCGGGTATTACCTGAAACCTGAGCACAAAAACATTGTATGGAAGAAGAGCATCCCTACATCCTGTCTTGAGGAAAAATGGAAGCACCTAGTGAAGGAAATTCTGGTCTACATAACTTGTGAGGGCAGGTACAATAGGGTAATGATATACCATTTCAAGTTAATGAATCATTTCACTGGCAGGAGCCCCTTGAACCTGCCTTTTTACCTCTACAAAAGCCTGACTAAAATGGCTCATTACGTTAGAGCCAATCCAACCAAGATTGCAGGTAGGTTATCCCATCATGGCTTGATCAAGCTAATTGTTCTTGAACTACTGCAAAGAAGGAACGTTTCCTGGACATATTTCCTGTTCTGGAATGAATTTGAGATAGAGTTGCAACCAGAGGACAAAAGGAAGTCTTCTTCAAAGAAGTCCTCCATTCCCATAAGTGGTAAGAGGAAGAGGAGGGCCATCACTCCAATTCCAGTTGATCAAGCCTCTCCAGCTCCTAAGACTAAGAAGGCCAAAAGGAACTTGGATTTTAGTGAGAAGACAGAGAAAGAGGAGGCTTCAACACAAGACAAAAATTTCATTAACCTACCTTACTCTGATTCTGAGGATGAAGAAGAACAAGGAAATAACCTAGAAGATTAGGTTACAGTAGGGCATGAGGATTTTCCCTCACCTACACCAAAGGACGATCAAGGTGAACCAGTGGCAGAGGCTTCATCTAGCAAACCTAGATCCCAGAAAATCAATTAGCTGCTAAGGCAGGTGTATGAGTTGGAATTTTTGGAGAGAGAAATCAAAAGAACCAATGGTAGGTTAACCAAATGGAATGCTGAATTGTATGACTACCTTCAGGAAATGAAAAGGAAGTATACCAAGTTGGAGGAAAGTAATCTCAGGTTAAGGAAGGAAAACACTAGGCTCTATAGTAAAATTAGGCTTTCAAAGTTGCAAACAAGGAATTTAGGCCCTCAGTCTCAAGCACACCAGAAGCTGGAAACCCTAGTAGAGGTAGCAATGAGTCTTTATGATCCAGAGGCATCCTGTGATGATGCTTCCATCCCAAACCCTATACAAGTTGCAGAGACACTAAAGGGTCAGCACTGAAGCCTTAAAGCATTAGGTTAAAGTGTGTTGGAAATTTTGATTAAATTTTAAAACAGGATTTTCGGTGGCTTAGGCGAACACCACAGTTGTTCATTAGCCACCAAAAATAGAGCTTTCTACAGCTTACAGGCTTAGAGGTTCGTTTCCCTAGCCACCGAAAGTGAAGAACAATGCAGGAAAACATATTTTTTGCACCAAACCGAATTTTGCTGATCCAAAAACCTCTTGGATGATTTATAATGTTGGAAAATAATTAAGGGCATCAGTATTTAGGCTCTGTTTTAGTTTTGAAGGTGCCAGCGAGGTGAATTAGGTCACATATCCTACTTTCTTTGATAAATGGTGACTTGTCTGCCAAATGGAAAGTGCGAATTCTATTTCAGTTCCTACTACAACTATTAAAGAGTTCAAAGATTAGGAAGATTTTGGAGTTAGGGAGATTGACAATCAAGATGGGATCTTTTTCTATTTTTTAGAAAATATTTATGACCGTCTATTTTTAGTAAATTCGATCCAATTTTTCAGGATCTAGAATAAATTTTGTAAAGGCTATAAAGCCCGTGACTACTGTAGAAGGAATGGTTCAACTTCAGAGACTCTTAGACACTTTTTGTATTCAAGATTCTCATGTTCTTGTCAATTAATACAAGCTCTTTTGCTATTACATGTTCATATTTCATTTTATTTCGGTTCTATACTTGTGCTTGGATGTTTAATTCATGTTTATTCTATTTACATAGTACAAGATAACTGTCATCCTATCTCTGTGTGGATAATTGGAATTGCAAGTATCTTTCCTTGTTATGATTAGCCATTCATATGTAAGTTCCTTATGTGTGAATCTGCCAACATAGTTAGAATTCTTCACCTATTCACCTTTATTACAAACCCTCTGAACATTGATAGTTAGAAGCCTTGTCTATTTGGTTGGGTTTATGCATGTCTTGAGTGAGTGAGGTCTTATTTGTCATCTGACTTGATCCATTGAGTAAACCATTGAAAAAATATTGAAGTTACGAGGCATCTTAGAGCTGCAACCTAGAAGAGTTTCATGGAGAGCTAACAATTTGGTGTCATTTCCTGGGAGAAGAGATTGAAACTCAACTTCCCTGGGGGACGATATAGATCCTACTTTGATGATAGACAAATTTTGGACATTGTTCTAGTTGTAATCATCTATCTGGCGACTCCATTGGAACAAGGTGGCTTCGAGAAGACCAAGTACTAGAACAAATCCACAGAGGCCACCAGTGACACCTATTTCAGATCTTGAATATATTATAAGGAGAGGAAGAGCTTTGCAAAGACATACTTCCAGATCTACAAGGGGAGTTGAATTAGGTACTTCTAGAGGTATTTATTCTGTTGTATTAAATAGGCCTCACTTTAAATCTTCTTCTGCTGAATCATGTAGTTCACATAAAATTATAAGTGAATCAGAAAATTTGGAAGTTGAGGAAGCTTCAAGCACTTCTTCTTTTGTAGATTCAATCCCTGGAAACTCCACTGGGGTAGATCTACCACATATACCTCCTCAGCTACCACCCACACCAACAACATCTTCCTCTGCTCCTTCCATACCCATATCCAATATGGCTACCCCTCTGACTAAGATGGAAAGGATCCTCGTGGCCATATATGCCCCTCTAAATTTGCCTAACCCCCTTTCTGTTATGCCTACTGGAGATTATCTAAAGTATATGCCTAACTTTACAGGGGAGGGAGATTTTACAGCTGAAGAAAATTTAGAGGCATTCTATAGTTATGCTGAGAATATAAACATTGAACAAGAGGATGTGTGGACTAGGGTTTTTGTGCAGAGTTTATATGGTAAGGCTAGGAAATGGTTCAAAGAGTTACCTGTCGGATCAGTAGCTGGAATTGAAGCTCTAGATGACATATTTTTGAAGCATTGGAGAGAAAGAAGAGACCATCTTTACTATATCACAGAATTTAGAAATTTGAGGAGAGAGAATGGTGAGTCTATTTCAAATTTCACAAAAAGATTTAACAAAATGTTCAGCAAGATCCATGCTGAGATCAAACCTACAGATACTTCAGCCAAAATCACTTATTCCAATGATTTTTATTCCGAGTTCTGTATTCTTCTTAGAGAAAGAAGATCTCTTCTTTGTCACTCATGCAAGATGTCGCTCTTGAAGTTGAGTCTAATATCGTTGCATCGCATAAAATTAAGGGAAAAATGGATAGGAAGAAGCAATCCTCAGATCCTTTAGGCCCTTCTTCATCAGATAATAAAATGGAAAAATTGGCCAAGATGTTGGACAACTTAACAGCTCAAATGTCTAAACTTAAAGATCGAGGGAAACTACCTGTGAGAGGTAAAGGGACAAATGAATTTTCTCCTAGAAACCCTAATTTTTTCCCTTACATAAGGAATAACCCACTAGCTCAGATCCTTCAAAGGGATAGGAATCCAGCTAAGGATCAAAGAATCAGAGCTCCTTTCCAAAATGCTGTGCTAGAAGAAGAACAAGAGCTTACTTAGGAAGAAGGAGATGCAAAAGACAACATCAATTGAATGGAAGATGAAGTTGATTGCTCCTTCTTGACACAATCAGACTATGAGGAAGCCCTCATGAATGAGCAGATCACAGAAGAAGTCTTGTATCAGGTAGATGATCAAGGAGGTTACAATATAAGGTCCAGGATTGTTTCTCTTGCAAAGAAGAGTCTTGTCCCTACAAAGCAGTCTGCTCCTCTTGCTAAAAATATTGCTGCTCCTACAAAGAAGATGGTTGCTCCTCCAAAGCAGCAACAAAATCCATTGCAGCCATCAGCCCATGATCCTATCCAGCTCAAAGCCCCATCACAAGAGGTAAGAATTTCTGACAAGCTGTATTATTCTTTCAATCTTGAGTCAGAAATCCAAAAACTGAAAATCCCTTTTCCTTTGATAGAACTTATGAAGAATGATTCCTTTAAGTCATCTATATTGAAATCTCTTCAACGAAAGACACCCATGGATGCTAACTTTGTCAATTTGCAAGATGATAAGCCCACAGTAACCCTAGGTCCTATGGTTGAAGAGCTAAATGAGTCTTTTCCACCCTTCTATATATCCTTGAACATCCATGACAAGATCCTTCACAATTGTTTGCTTGACTCAGGAGCATCCCACAATCTTATGCCAAAAGTAGTGATGGATGAGCTTGGCCTTAACATTACAAAACCCTACCGTGATCTTTTCTCTTTTGACTCTAGGAAGGTCAAATTCCTAGGACTCATAAAATACCTTGTCATAAACCTTTCCCAACTTCCTTCAAAAAGCATAGTGATGGACATAGTAGTTGCTGATATCCCACCTAAGTTTGGCATATTCTTGTCTCATTGATGGAGTAAAAGGCTAGGTGTTACCCTACAGATGGATCTTACTTATGCTACAATCCCGATGTTTGGAGGAGAGACCAAGAGACTCTATAGAGAAAATCAGCTTGCCTACATCATCAGTAATGAAAATAAATTTGTAAATCATCCCATCTATGTAGTAGAAACAAACTTTGGGGCATGTATTCTGCAAATAGATCATTCCCAACCAATACCTATGCAGCTAACAAAGCCCACCTATCAGCAACCTGAAGAAGTAACCACCTTTGTCTGGAACATGTTTTTGATGGGGACAATACTCAAGCCTCAGCAGGTGCAGGTGTAGTTTTGATTTCTCCTTCAAAGGAGACTATTCATTTGTCTTATAAAATTGATTTCAAGACTACTAAAAATATAACAGAGTATGAGGCTTTTCTATTGGGAGTAAAGGATGCCAAGGAGATGGGAATCATGTGCCTGAAGATATTTGGAGATGCAGATCTCATCATACAACAGGTGAACAATAATTTTCAAGCAAATAATGTCAGGCTAAAGGCATACAAAGATGAGGTATGGAAACTTAGGGACTATTTCTTGTTTTTTGACATTTCCTATATACCTAGAGCTATGAACCATCTAGCTGATTTCCTTGCTGTCTCTGCCAGTATGTTCATTCCTCCTTTGCCTCCTAAATTGAACTATGAAATTCAAGTCAAGTATAGGAAATCCCTACCTAATAATGTGAAATTTTGGAAAGTATTTGAGAATGATGATGAACTTAGTAAATTTCTCCAGGTCGTTGATGAATTTTTTGATATTCCTATTGACCAAGAAAACCTAAATGTGGAGGAATCCCAGAGGCCTAAATTAAAAGAGAAAATGGGTAAACAAAATATTGTTTAGTTTCCTAGCAATTATATACCTCGGGGTCTAGTACTCCTTGAAGAGCTCTTTGACCATAATTATATCCCCTTTAAACCTGTGTAAAGGGAGAAAGAACCCTCTGTCCATGATCACAATATAGGTAGCCAAAGTCATCCAAAGTTCATAAGTTTGTTTACTGAGTTGACTGCTAGTCAGAGGTCAGAATTTTGCAGTCTTATGAAAGAGTTTGTTGATATATTTGCTTGGGAATACAGTGATCTAAAAACCTATGACACAGATATCATCCAACATAGGATTCCCCTGGAAAAGGACACCATCCCTTTCAAACAAAACCTAAGACCTATCAGTTCTCTCTTACTTCCCGTGTTTGAGAAAGAAATAAAAAGCTCCTTAATGCTAAAATCATAATCCCACTGAGGTATTCTAAATGGATTGAAAATTTAGTGATAGTGAGGAAGAAAAATGGTGAGATCAGGTTATGTGTTGATTTTAGAAACCTAATAAATTCTCCAAGAAAGACAACTATCCCTTACCCAAGATGGAGCATTTGTTGCAAAGAGTCTCAGGAGCTAGTGTCATGTCATCTCTCTATGGATTCTATGGCTACAATAAAGTTTCTGTACACCTTGATGATCAAGAAAAAACTGTGTTTACACTCATTGGGGTACCTTCATGTATGACAAGATGCCATTTGGGCTAATGAATGTTGGGGCCACCTTTCAGAGGGCCATGGACATAGCCTTTGTGGGATTAAAGGACAATTTTGTTCTTATATACCTTGATGAACCCACTGTCTACTCCAAAAACTATGAAGAACATTTGCAGCACTTAAGGAGGGTTTTTTTTTTCTGAAATGTAGATAGTTTGGGATAACTCTGAACCCAAAAAAGTCTCAATTTGCTCTCAGAGAGGGAAAAGTCCCAGGTCATATAGTTTCAGCAGAAGGAGTGAAGATTGATCCTGTTCGGGTCGAAGCAATCCAAAAATTATCCATACCTAGGTCAAAAAAGGATATTCAGTCATTCCTTGGTAAGATAAATTTTGTCAGGAGGTTTATCCCAAACTTTTCTGAGTTAGTAAAACACATAACTTCTATGATGAGGAAGGAAGCTGAAATCAAATGGATAGAAAATGAAAGAAACTATTTTGAAGTCATCAAGAAGGCTATCATGGAGGATCCCACTCTAATTAGTCCAAACTATACCAAGGGCTTCTATATTTTCTCCTTTGCTTCCTATGGCACAATGGCAGCAGTTTTGTTACAGAAAGACGATGAAGGCCTTGATCACTCCATTGATTTTTTCAGAAAAACATTGAGGGATGCTGAAGTAAAGTATGATCCTATCGAAAAACAAGCTTATGCTCTTATTAAGTCATTGAAAGATATAAGGATTTATATTCTACACTCAAAGGTCCTTGCCTATGTCCCTTCAACTTCTGTGAAGGATGTCTTAACCCAGGCTGGAATTGATGGAAAGAGAGCCAAATGGATTGCAAATATGATTGAGTTTGACATAGAAGTAAAGCCCACCAAGATAGTAAAAGGCCAAGGCCTAGCTAAGCTCATGGTTGAAGAAAATTGTGATCTACTAGGCATGAATTTCATTGGTATAAGTTCAACAAACTTGCAGACAGAGATAGCAGCAGAAGAGCAGCATGACAGTCAACAGGTGGCTGAGAATTTGTCCTCATGTGAGTGGTACTCAGGTATTATTTATTTTGTGCAAAATTTAGGAGTTCCCCCTGAGCTTAGCATGACTCAAGCATGGGATCTTAAGCTTAAGTCTGTTAAATTTTGCATAGTTAAAAATCTACTGTATTGTAGAGATCCTTCTGGTATTTTGTTGATATGTTTAGATAAAGAAGAGTCAGTTCAAGTCATGCATCAGTTCCATTCAAGCATATGTGGAGGCCATCGTTACTGGAAGGCTACAACCCACAAGATTATAAGGGCTGGGTACTATTGGCCTGTTATTTTCTCTGATGTGTGTACCTTTGTGAAATCTTGTGACAAATGCCAAAGATTCATAGGAAATCAACAGCTCAGATATTTGTCCCTTAGACCTATTGTAGTGAATGGCCCTTTCCAGCAGTGGGGTCTTGTTTTCATAAGTGAGATTAATACTTCATCAAGTGGTCAACACAAGTGGATCCTAGTATCCGCTGGTTATTTCACCAAGTGGATAGAGGTAGTCCCCATAAGAAATGCTACTTACCAAGTCATCATGAAGTTTCTATATGAAAACATCTTTATCAGATTTGGATGCCCAGAAAGGCTAGTGACTGATAATGCACCGGATTTTAAATCCAGTGCATTGGTCAACATGTGTGAGTCAATGGACATTTAGTTGGTGCATTCTACTTCCTACTACCCTCAATGCATTGGCCTTGCTGAGTCATCCAATAAGAGCCTAGTTAGAATCATCAGAAAACTATTGGAGAAGAATCATAAGAGATGGGATTATAAACTAAAGTTTTATCTTTGGGTTGACAGAGTGACCAAAAAAATTCTATAGGGACAAATCCTTTTAAGTTGGTTTTATGTTACTAATGGTATTTTCCCCATTCAACTCGTTCTACCAGTAGTAAAGTTCTTTCAGGAGGAACAGGAGGAACCAAATGACATGGTAATAAGAATGCTTGATTTGGTTGAGTTGCAGCAAGTCAGAGAAAAGTTGGTGGAGAATTCAGAAGCTCACCAAAAGAATATAAAAAGCATTTTTGACAAGAAGGCAAAGGTGGACAATTTTCAGGTTGGAGACTGGGTTCTGAAATGGGATGCTGTCAAGAAAGACAAGGGAAAGCACGGTAAATTTGATTCTCTATTGATAGGACCTTTTGTGATAACTCAAGTGCAGTAGAACAACACTTTCAAACTGCAAAGTCTGGAAGGTGCGGAGATGTTTGATGGCCCAGTCAATGGGTGATTTCTGAAACTCTATTTCATCCAAGGCTTCAAAGCCTTGTCATTGTAAAATATCATTTTTTGTTTTGTTTTTGCAAAATAACTCCATGCCCAATGGAACACTAGAAGATAGGTTTAATCTTTGTTTTTCAGGAAAGGCATTTGGTCTGGGGTTCTTGGAACCTCATAGGGAAGTTTACATCCCCGAGTAGGAGCCAGATGTTATCTCCTAAATAAATTTGTCTTCAATAAATTAGAAGTAGACTATTTGTTTTGTGTAGTGATAGGAAGTCAAGAAACATTTTTGAATATTTGAGACTCATTGTGAGAGATTTGAATGTTTAATAAAGTATGAAAAGCTTTGGACTCTGTTTTTCTATTAAAAAAAATCGAAGCTCAGATTTCGGTGGCTTAGGTGAACATCTCAACTTTTCATTAGCCACCGCAAAGCCCAGCTGTCGACAGCTTAAAAATAGAATTCTGGGCTACTTTAGCCACCGAAAGTGCAATGAAGTTAAAATGGTTGGCACATCCATCACACTCAGCAACCGTCAGCATGAAAAGCACCACCATCAAGCCATTAACCATTGAAAAGATAGGATCTATATTCAATCATGAGTTGGTAAGAGGGGTTGTTATAAGATTGAGGTGACTTATCTAAGCACCAAACCCTCTCCCCCCTACACCTGTCCCAGGTCTGTGACTTAATCACAACGAGCATTGTGTTTCTAGTTTGAATGGTTTATGTTCCCTGCACTGGCTATTTTGCGTGTCTCATCAAAATACACTGTCACCTTGCTCAAATCGCAATTTCCAGTTAAATCCCTCAAAATTAGCACCCCACATCCTTAATTCATTCCACATTCCTTGCATGTGTCGTCACTGAGCCAAGCTCCCCTAAATCCCGTGCTGTAATTGTCTTGTCCAAGGTTCAAATTTTTAGTTTTGCAGGTGCATAAGAACATTCCAGGAAATGAAGAGAGGAGGACCTGCCCTAAGAAAGGAACTGGCTGATATTGGCTACCTTAAATCACACCCATAGAGGTATGTCAGCTGTTTAAGGACTCAGGCTGCTATAGGTTTTGTGAAAAGATTTAGGGATCTCATTAGCAAGTGGCAGAAGCCTTTTCTCTCACCTTTGAGGGCTCAAAAGCAGTGATTGGCAGAGAAGAATTCCAGGTGGATGAAGATCTGATAGCTGAAGTGACAGAGCTCCCAAGGATTGGGGAAATCTAGTTTAAAACCACTATAAAAAAGAATGTAGAATTCGGGTCTTACCTGAAACCTGAGCACAAAAACATTGTATGGAAGAAGAGCATCCCTACATCCTGGGTTGAGGAAAAATGGCAACACCTGGTGAAGGCAATTCTTGTCTACATAACTTGTGATGGAAGGTACAATAGGGTAATGATATACCATTTCAAGTTAATGAATCATTCCACTGGAAGGAGCCCCTTGAACTTGCCTTTTTACCTCTGCAAAATCCTGACTAAAATGGCTCATCAAGTTAGAGCCAAGCCAACCAAGATTGTAGGCAAGTTATCCCATCATGGATTGATCAAGCTAATTGTTCTTGAAATGCTGAAAATAAGGAACATTGCTTGGACATACTTCCTATTCTAGAACGAATTTGAGATAGATTTGCAGCCAGAGGACAAAAGGATGTCTTATTCAAAGAAGTCCTCCACTCCCAGAAGTGGTAAGAGGAAGAGGAGGGCCATCTCTCTAATTCCAGTTGATCAAGCCTCTCCAGCTCCTAAGACTAAGAAGGCCAAAAGGAACCTAGATTTCAGCAAGAAGACAGAGAAAGAGGAGGCTTCAGCACAAGACAAAATATCCTCAACCTACCTTACTCTGATTCTGAAGATGAAGAAGAATAAGGAACTAACCTAGAATATCAGGCTGCAGTAGGGCATGAGGATTTACCCTCACCTACACCAAAGGAGGACCAAGGTGACCTAGTGGCAGAAGCTTCATCCAGCAAACCTAGATCCTAGAAAATCAATCAGCTGCTAAGGTAGGTGTTTGAGCTGGAAGTTTTGGAGAGAGAAATCAAAAGAACCAATGGGAGGTTAACCAAATGGAATGCTGAATTGTATGACTCCATTCAGAAAATGAAAAGGAAGTATACCAAGCTAGAGGAAAGTAATCTCAGGTTAAGGAAGGAAAACACAAGGCTCTACAGGAAAATCAGGCTGTCAAAGTTGCAAACAAGGAATTCAGGCCCTCAGTCTCAAGAACACAAGAAGCTAGAAACCCTAGAAGAGCTAGAAATGAGTCTTTGTGATCTAGAGGCAGCCTGTGATGCTGCTTCCATCCCAAACCCTATACAAGATGCAGAGACACTAAAGGGTCAGCACTGAAGCCTTAAAGCATTAGGGTAAAGTGTGATGGAAATTTTGACTAAATTTTAAAACAGGATTTTCGATGGCTTAGGCAAACACCACAGCTGTTCATTAGCCACCAAAAATAGAGATTTTGGCAGCTTACAGGCTCAAAGGTTTGCTTCCCTAGCCACCGAAAGTGCATAACAGTGCAAAAAAACATATTTTTTGCACATAACCAACTTTTACTGATCCAAACACCTCATGGATGATTTATAATGTTGGAAAATAATTAAGGGCATCAGTATTTAGGCTCTGTTTTAGTTTTGAAGGTGCTAGCGAGGTGAATTAGGTCACATATCCTACCTACTTTGATAAAGGGTGACTTGTATGCCAAATGGGAAGTGCAAATTCTACTTCAGTTCCTACTACAGCTGTTAAAGAGTTCGAAGATCAGGAATATTTTTGGAGTGAGGGAGATTGACAATCAAGATGGGATCTTTTCCTATTTTTTAGCAAATATTTATGACTATCTATTTTTAGTAAATTCGATCCAGTTTTTCAGGATCTAGAGTAGATTTTGTAAAGGCTATAAATCCTGTGACTACTGTAGAAGAAAGGGTTCAACTTCAGAGACTCTTAGACACTTTTTGTATTCAAGATTTTCATGTTCTTGTCAATTAATACAAGCTCTTTTTCCATTACATGTTTAGATTTCATCTTCTTTTTGTTCTATACTTGTGCTTGGATGTTTAATTCATGTTTATTCTATTTACCTAATACAAGATAGTTGTCATCCTATCTCTGTGTGGATAATTGGAATTACAAGTATTTTTCCTTGTAATGATTAGCCATTCATATGTAAGTGCCTTATGTGTGAATCTTCCAGCATAGTGAGAATTGTTCATCTATTCACCTTTATTACAAACCCTTTGAACATTGATAGTTAGAATCCTTGTCTATTTGGTTGATTTTATGCATGTCTTGAGTGAGTGAGGTCTTATTTGTCATCTAACTTGATCCATTGAGTAAACCATTGAAAAAATATTGAAGTTACCAGGCATATTCGAGCTGCAACCTAGAAGAGTTTCCTTGAGAGCTAATAGAACCCCAAAAAATATTAATAAATAGCAATTAACCATGCTCCAGATTCTTTCTTGGAACTGTCGTGGCTTTCCATGGAACAAAGGCCCCAAGCTAAGTTGGATCTCGAATGAAGTTGATATTATATTGTTAGTTGAAACTTGGGAGCACGAAGAATCTAAGGTCCCTAACATAGATGGCTTTGTACTTTGGTCAATATGGAACAAGCAATCCTACCATAGAGGAATTTGGGGTATAGATTATTACATTAGGAAAAACATCTCCTCCCATGCCAGGATTTATTAAAAAGACCTGTACAACCAGTATATTTGGATAGATATTATGGACATTAATGATAAAAAAACCTACATAGCATTCTATTGTTTTTCCCCTATTAATTTTAACTTCTATAAGAAAAACAATTTAGATAAAAATTATCCTTACAATGGTCTAGAGAATGATATTCTAGCCTCTACAATATCCTCTTAATAGGTGACTTTAATGCTCGAACTTCAAGCAACCAAGCTATTCTTCTAAGAAATCATTCCAACCCTAATCATCTTTGGTTAGATGAAGACCTTACTCTAGCTGAAAGGTACAAAAGAAGCTCTGAATATCTAGGGGATAATTCGTTTGGGTCTGAGCTAGCCAAGCTTTGTACTACTCAAGATCTCATAATTTGCAACGGTCTATAGAAGTGGCCCAATTCTAGAAAGGTGACCTGCATCCATGGGCTTGGTAGTAGCGTGGTGGACTATGTTATTTCTGATATCCCTTTATACAACTAAAGAATAAATTTTGACATCTTAAATGACCACAAGCCTAACTCAGATCATATACCTTTAATTGTAACTCTCAATTATGTCATGCATAGAGATCCTATAGAAGATAATCCTCATAGCCAAAAAAACTTAATCTTTGATAGAAATAAAAGTAATCTTTTCTAAATGAATTAAAAATTAATTTTCTTCCTTTATCAAGTATAGACAACATAGAAGACCTCTATCATAATTTTACCACAACCCTCTCATATTCTATTAACAAGTTCTCAATTGAAGTTTCAAGTAATAAAAGAAATAGCAAAACCAACCCTTGGTATGATAAAGATTGTAAAAGTGCTAGGAAAGAAACTAAGGAGTCTCTTAAAATTGACAAGATAAAAATATACAAAGCCCTAACTAAAAGGAAAAAAATGCAATATATTCATAAAATACAAGAAAATCTCTTACACCTCTCTAAGGTGGCTCCTAAGAAATTTTGGAGGCAAATTCTAACTAGAAAAACTAAAGATAATAATAGAATTTCTTTACACAACTGGAATTCCTATCTTAAAAAGATTTATGAATCCTTGAATGACATAGATAACTTTGAAACCCTACTCACAACGAAATAATTTTTATCATTAGAAGACATAGATTTTGAGGTTAAGCGTCTAGCAAATGGAAAAGCTAAGGACATCTAAGGTTACTAGGCATAAATCTTAAAAATTGGAGGTCTTGTCCTCAACCCTCACATCCACAAGCTTTTCAATCAAGCAGTAAAGGAAGGGTTCCCTAAACCTTGAATCAACGCCTCATTATCCCTATTTTTAAAAGTGGGGATACAAACAACCCTTCTAATTACCGGACAATTATGATTAGCCCCCTCTTAGCCAAGTTGTAGGGTATTATTTTGGAAAATAAGATCAGCATTTGGCTTGAAAGTGAAGGTAAGCGGGCTAAAGGCTAAGTGGGTTTTAGAAGGAAACACTCTACAATGGACCATCTCATTACACTTAGGATAATTGTGGAGGAGTGTCGTAATGATAAATCCAATCTCTTTTGTTGCTTTGTGGAATTTAGAAAGGCTTTCGATACGGTACCTAGAAATAACCTATGGAATAGATTAGAAGAGCTAAAGGTTCCTTTTGAGTTGAGAGACGCCACAATAAGGTTATACGAGAAAGACATTGCTATGTTTAAGACCAATGAGGGGTGGTTAAAATTTTTTAAGTGTAATATCGGAGTTAAACAAGGTTTACCCCTCTCCCCTACCCTTTTTGGAATTTACATAGATAAGATAGAAGGTTGTTTAGAGGAAGCAGGTTGTGCTGGTACGATCTTAGCTGGAATAGTCATCATCCTTCTTCTTTATGCTGACGATATTGTTCTTATGGCAAGGTGTCCATCTGATCTTGATAAGCAACTAAGACTTCTTAAGGATTTTTGCTCTACCGCGGGTATGACTGTTAACATTGACAAAAAAAAAATTATGATTATCAATTCCAAGAAGGACACTTACGCTAATTTTGTTTATGACAATAGCAACTTGGAGGAAGTGTCTTCTTACAAATACCTAGGAATTGATGTTCATCACAAGCTCAACTGGAACTATAGCATTAAGTAAATAATTAATGGAGGTTGGACAACTTATTTTGGTCTTGAAAATAATTGTAAAGAAGCAAACCTTGTGGTGTGGGATAAAAGGAAGCTCCTCTTTGAAACAAGTTAGTCATTCCTGTTATCTTGTATGGGTGTGAGGTTTGGGGATGCAACATCTCTAGAGAATCCTGGAGAAATATTGAGCAAATCCAAAATCATTTTATAACATATAAACTCAAAATTAAAAGCAATACACGCTACCCTATTCTCCCTATAGAAGTGGGTATTTCCCTCTCGAGAGCCTAGCTATGACAAGGATACTCTTATACAAGCACAAAATCAATAACATGGGAGACCATAGACTTCCTAAACTAGCTTTAAATTCTAGCCAAAACCACCTAAGGCTAAGCGAGGTTGGTATAAAGATATAAAGGCTTGGTTAAACCATTGGGAGATCGACGAAAATGTTGCATTGCAAAATATAAATGACATTAAAAATGTTGTCACTTCTAAGTTTAAGGAGAAAATGTGGTGTGAGAAAGATTTAGAGGATAAAAGAAAATTAAGATATTATAAGGAGTTCATCAACCCTACTTTAGAAGATAAAAAATATCTCTCAGTTTTAATTAGTTCAAAGAAAAAAATTAATATAGTCAAGATAAGAACGAACTCTCATGAGCTTCATAGTGAAACTGGTCATTGGACGGTTCCTAAAACACCATGGGTAGAAAGGATCTACCATCTCTGTGAGAATATGAACATTGAGGATGAAAAACACTTCCTCTTAGAATGCCCTGCTTATACTGACACTAGATCTTAGTTTCATAATATTTTTTTTAATCTCGACCTTCCTAGCCTTTTGACTTGGCAAAATTATAGTGAGCTCAGGACGCTTCTCTCCAAGCTCTTTGAGCATAGAAATACAATTTTAAAACAAACTAAATAATTCATTTCTTTGGTTTCGATAGACCAAAGTTTGGTCTGAGTGGACGTTAACCATCATCATCATCATCATCATCATTGTACAGTATATCACCTCCAGTTTGGGTACTTTGACCTGGTAAACCTAGTTGACCAAGTCAAACATGGTTCCCACTGCAATAACTTAAATAGCAACAATGCTTATATTTTCTCCAGAAATTCCCATGACAAATACCGCAGTCTCAGTTTTCAGAGTTTGGTCCTGGATATCATGATCAGTGATTATTATCACTTTATTATTGGTCAAATGATAAACTTTTATTACATATTGCAGACTTTTTGGTTCTCCTAGAGCATTGCAATGTTCCAGGGGGTATGATTAGTCACTTATACCATTATTCTATGTTTCCAGATCATCTAGTATAGTCAGTTTTCCCCATTTCTTAGGATAGATAGAGTTATGATGAATTTATTATTTTTCAGAGGATGTATCGCCAACAATGAACTAGGAAATTCACTTAAAAAATTGATTTGGCTTGTTGGGTTAAGAAAATGGCAGGAAAACTTTTCAGATGATATGTTATGGATCCCTGGACAGTTCCTCAGCATTTTCAGTTAGTATTGGGTCCGAGATTATTTTGTTTGGCTTAGCCAATGAGGACGTCCCCCAAGGGGTGCCCCTCACTTGGATAGTTTATATGTGGGGCATAGGGTGAATTAAGTCCCTAATTAGTCCCTTTGATGTACTATCATGTTGTATCTTATGTTATGTTGTGACTTTCACCTTAGGAAGGCATCCTTGAGCAAAGTGCGCCCCCGCTTGATGTGGTCAACTTCATCCATGTATTGATCTATGTATTTGTGATATCCACCGTTGATGATATCTTAATATCAACCGCCAGATGACAGTTACGTAAAATGTGGACACACTCTCAAGCTATTTAAGAGAGGTGATCCCCCCATTGTAAACCATGAGCTCTCGCATCAAAACTTCTGAATAAAGAGATTTTTCTGGGATTCAATACATGTGTATCTATAAAGGAATGAATGTAGCGATGATTTAAATTGTTTCTCTCTTGCACTGATTTATTCTAGTATAACATCTTGTATCTTTTGTACCCATTTTTATTTGCAACTGAAGGAGGTGAATTGGAGAGAGGCACATTTGTGGGGGGACTCACCCTGATGTAGATATTCAATTTTGTTTTATCAGGGAGTGGTTATTTATTTATGACTCTTATATTCCTTATATTTTAATTCTTATTTGCAGATCCTGATCTATTTGTCATTACGTATTGGTTTTCCCTTCACGTGGGAGGTAGAGAGGATGCTAGGGTCACCGAGCAAAGAATTTGCATCAAGGTCTTCTTCATATTTCTCATTTGATCTATGAGGAAGAAATCCCCATCATCCATGAAGGTATCTACCTGTTCCAGGTAATTTTCTCAGCTTAATTCTCTGTCTTTTAATTTCTTCATGCTTTTCCCATCATCATTTTTACTGAAAAACCCTCATTAGGAAGTAGGAAAAATCACCAGATTGATTTACACTGGAAATATGTAAATTCTGTGATATGGGTTTTTTTGTCCATCCCAAAAAATCCCCTCTCCCTCATAGGCATCAGAATTTGAATCCATATACCCATCTCTAGGTACTGTTCCTTAGGGAGAAAAGCGCCCCTCTTAGTCTGGCACCTAGTTGCTTGTGTGTCTTTCTCCAATTTTTCTTGGATTTTTTTGCACTATGAAATATCTCATCCAAGAGTGTGTTGAAAGCCATCATTCTCTTATTCAACCTCACCTTTGGGAATTTCCATTTTTCTGATTAAATCCCCCTAGGGTCCTAGGATGGATCTAGTGAACAAACACATTGATCCTAGATTTGATTTTAATTCCATAATTCATTGATCCATTTCAATTGAGTAACATTTACACCATCCTTAAAAATATGTACTCATGCATTCCTTAATTTGTGGCTTATCCCTTAAATCTAGGGTTTCCATTTCTCACCTTACGTATTCTTTGTTTATTGGTTTGATTTGGTGATTAGCTATAGGTCTGCTATTTTAGGATAGGTGTGAGTCTCCCTCTTTGTCACTTGGGAATTTAGTGGCATAAAGCGAAGGGAATCCTAACTGGCATGAAAACCATCCATCTTTTCGGGGTTAGGGTTTTTATGGTGCGTGGCTTTAGTTTCATGTCCTGTCTACCATCCTGTACAGGATTACTCTATGGGGAAAATACAAGGTCCATGATAACAATATGCATAACTAAATTTCAATTTGGTATCCATATTTTTCCACTTTGTCATCCAAAAATGTCCAACAAACTTGCTATCCCTATCAGAAGTAATACTCCTAGGAAATCCATGAAATATGACAACTTCCTTAAAGAACAAAACAACTATGTTGGTTGCTTTGTTATACTTTTTACACGAAATAAAATGTGCCATTTTTGAAATTTTTTCTACAACAATAGAATGGAATCATTACTTCATTGAGTCCTCAACAAGCTGGACATGAAATCCATGCCAGTAGCCTCCCAAGGTGATTTTGGTATAGGTAATGGTGTATAAAATCCTATGTTATGGCTTCTTTGTTTCAATAATGCTCGACTCATTTCTTGACATCCCTAGCCAATCCTGGCTAGTAATACCTTTCCTCTATTAACGTATTGGTCTTATCAATACCAAAATTTCCACTTAATCCCCCATTAGGAATCCCTCTGATCGTATTATTACGCATCAACCCTCATGGTATACATAACTGATGATTGTTGAAAATAAATCCTTCTTGGATTAAGTAGTTCAAGTACGAAGTTCAATCTCCTCTCTATGGATCTTCACTCATTTTCCAAACTTTGAAATTTTTTGGATCCTCTGCATATATCTTCTTCATTTCATCCAATCTCACTACTTCCACTATCATGGTAGACAATAACATGGTCCTTCGAATTAGTGTGTTGACTACTCAGTTTGATTTTATTGATTTCTATTTCAACGCAAAGGTGTAGCTGTATAGAAATTAAACCCAATTAATATGTCTCCGGTTTAACCTAGAATGGTTGTTTAGATACCTCAAGGGATGCTAATCAATATACAAAGCAAATATTTTCTAAAACAAATAGTGCCTCCACTTCTTCAATGCATAGACAATGGCATAAAACTCTTGATCATAGACCGAATAATTTGGTTAGCTTCTCCCAACTTATCATTACTTGTATAGCTTATGTATTGTACCCTGATGTTTATTTCGGGAAGTGTCTGTAATGTATTTGAGTCATGTCATGCCCCGATGTTCCTATCGGGAGATTCAATAATGTAAAAAAGTCATGTAAAGTCATAGTGGGTAACCCTCCTTATTGTTCAAGGGTTAAATTCCCCACAGTTGTGGGGCACTAGGGTTATTATACTCTCCTAGAGAATTCAACCCTAGGTGAGTTAATGTAAGTCGGGTCATTAGTACCCCGGTTGTGGTTACTCAAGCCTACATAACTGAGTTAGGATTATTCAAGCCTACATAACAGAGTTAAATTTTAAGTGAATGAAAGAATACAAATAGAGAGTGAGACTCTCTATTTAACACATACACACTCACTCACTGGGGCGCATGAGTGAGAGAGAAGAAGCTGGGATCAGAGAAAGAGACAACTGCTGTTAGAGATCATCTTTATGTTTTGGGTTTTACTTTTGCTTTTGGTGCTGATTCTATCTCTGAGGAAGTTGTGGGGTTTTCTCATTTATGGTTTCTCTGAGGAAAATTCTTTGTGTCTCTTGTCTCTTGTGATTTTTGCTGTGCATGTTATTCTCTCAGATAAGACCCTAGATCATATTGCTTAAATGATAAAAATCTAACATGGTATCAGAGCTAACCTGAGAAGAAGACACTGTGCAGCTACCAAAGCTAGGGATTCTTAATTTTTGGGTCTCTCTCCACAATCCATCAGCAAAAGTATGCTAGGATGACTTTCCATTGAAGGGTGCATATTTCTGTCGAAGCAGAATTCGATTCGGGGCATTTTCAGTTTTTGGTGCGGGAAATTAGGGATTTTTACAGAAGAAGAATTTTTGAGTGAGCCTAGCATAGGATTTATCTCCTCATAAAATTCGAATTTTAGAGACTTGGGTCAAGATTTTTGGTTGGGTGTAACTCCAAGAAAGTCAAACCCTAGTTTGACCCCGAGCTGGAAAAACCCTAAATACTAAAACTGATAAGTTTTGGTTAATTCGATATATCTCAGGATTGTAGAAGTCTCAGGGGCCGAAAATTTCATATGTCGAAGATGAAATCCTGATGTACACTATGTCCAATTTTCAGCCTTATATTCACTATATTATAGGAGATATGATTCCTCCAAGTTAGGGTTCCAGCCTCTTCCAAGATTCATCCCTAAATAGGCCACCTGGGGAGAATTGATATATCTCGGGCTATGAAGGTCCAAATTAAATTTATCAATATTTTACAAAAAGGAAACAAATGGTACTTTATGTGATAGAATTTTCAGACCACGAAGATGAAATGGTGACACACGGTAGTTCGTACAACTTCGCTATTCTGAACAGTCCCGAAACATGTCACTTTGGGAAACCGCTCATAAATCCCAATTTGTGAAATCAATTATAATAAAAAATGTGGTGTTGGAATAGTGACAGGAGAGGATACCTCATTGAAAAGTTCTAGACACATTGGAGTAGTAATTACAGAGATACCGCAGAAAAAGTATCAGGCATTTCTGCAGAAGAAATTGGAAAACTAGTGCTTCCTGTTTCGGGAGCTTCTCTCCATTGTTTTCAGAAAAGGAGGTATATATTTCTAGCCAATTCTATCTAAAAGATTCCAAGTTTTGAAAATTATGGTTTCTATGACAAAATCTCGATCAACCAGCTCCAGAACCAGGACGGACACCTCAAATCGGTAAGATCTAATCTTTTGCGATTTTCGTTTGAGGTTCTCATTTCAAAGTGATATATCACATCAGCTTGATAATAAGCTTGTTGAAGTTGAAAACTTCCAAGCATGGAAGTATATGATCTCTCTGAAGAAAATGAATTGGACACCTACATAATTAGAGAGGTTCCAGTTCCAAAGGGAGATGAGGCTAAAAGCCTTACACCAGAAGAACTTGGTCAAGGCCAAGAAGATCATTGCTGATTCAATCACTGATGACCTTATACCACAAGTGTCTTCCCTAAAGACACCAAAAGAGATGTTTGACTCCTTGACCAAGATATTTGAAGGGAAGAACATAAATTAGAATATGAATTTGAGAAAACAGTTGAAGAATGTGAAGATCCAGAATGCAGAGACCATACATACATACTTTACGAGGGTCTCTCAAATCAAAGAACAACTTGTAGCAGTAGAAGAAGAAGTGGAGAATGTAGAAGTAGTGATAGCCACCTTGAATGGCCTCCCAGGATCATGGGATTCATTCATGCGAGGAATGTGTTCCAGAGGGAAGTGATTACTTTCAGTAGGCTTTGGGAAGAAGAAGAAGCTCGACTCATAATAAGATAAGAGAAGATGAGAGCAACTGAAGATCTAGCTCTCACCATCCAAGGAATATCCCTCAAGCGATGAGGAATACGAAGGACTCAACTCTTGAAGAAACTCTTATCCCTCTTAGCATTTGGATAAGCAATGATGAATGAAGAAGATGATGAATCTGAAGGCTCAAGAAGGAGTCTACCCATGAAAAAAATAAAGATAAGTATTCAATTGTCATTTCATGATATTGTTTTTGTTACACATTTGTTTATATTCAGTTGATGTATTATGCATGATAGAATGTTTGCATTAATGAAAATATACTACTAATATCCATGTGATGGGTAAGTAGCTCATGGTGCTATACAACTCTCCTTTGCTACATATCTAGAATGAAACCTCTTTGCTGACATATTGGATTAGTGCACAATCTCAATGTTGTCTTGGTAGAGATGGAAGGCATCTAGAAAGTTTCCGTGAGATATGGATGAATGTTGTATTGGCTAAAATAGTTGCATAATGATATATCTTGATGCAAAATAATTTTTCATTATGAATATACCTTATGAAATGTTTCTAACCATACAACTAATGCATTTGAATTGTAGGAAAGATTACCTAAAATCGCCTACAAGCAAAGAAGGATGAGACTTGTTCCGAAGAACAAGTGACAGCAGTTCAAGATGAAGAATAATATGGCGAATGCAGCAACATCATTGATGCAGAACCTTCCAGCCATGAAGAAGTAACCAAGAAGAAAGGGAAGACCAGTTCAAGAAGAATGATTTCTAGGATGCAGTATCGATACATGAAGGGAAGTCTAGAGTTCCATCATGCAGTAGATGGAAACATCGTGGGATACAAGCAAAGATTTGTAGCACGAGGCTTCTCATGAAAAGAAGGCATAGACTATGACGAGAAATTTGCAGCCACTATAAGTTAAGACACATGATAGGAAGAATCATGTGTACAAATGAAAGAAGGACTTGTACGAGCTCAAAAGACATCCATGGGATAATACATACATGAGGATCTTGAAAAAGATGACAAGCTCACAGATGGGTGCGAGAAGAAATTTTGAAAAGGTTCAATATAGAGGATCTTGGTATCTAGTGATCCTATATGGATACATAGAATATTAGTAGCAGAGGAAGCTACTTGTCACTCTAGTACGCAACGTTTCAGTGCATAGAGTACGAAAGACAAAGGGAGAATGATGCTTCGCTTCAGAGGGAGTGACTACAGAAGATCCCGAGGTTCGACATGGTACAACAAGATGGATAGCTTACTGATGATTCTAGGATTTATTGAGAGTAAAGAATATTCCAACCTTTTATTCAAGTTTGAAGGTGGAAGACAAGTGATGCTCCTGTTATATGTCGATGATTGTTCCTGACAGAAAAGAGGAACTCATTAAAGTTGCAAGAAGGAGACTTGCTGCTGAGTTTGAGATGAAGGACTTGGATATGATGCACTAATTTCTAGGCATGGAGGTGTGGAAGAATGCAGATGGAATCTCCCTGGGACAAGGGATGATGTACCACAAGGCCATGACCACACCTATGGCATCGAACCTGAAGCTATTGAGTGATGCTTCATTGGATTCGGTTGATTCCACAATGTATCATCAGATGATTGGGTCCTTGATGTACCTAAAGAATACAAGACCAGATATTTGCTTTGCTATGAACAACTTGAGCCAGTTCCTGATAGATCTGAGACATGTTCACTTGATTGTTGCAAAGCATATTCTGAGGTACCTGAGGGTACAGTTGATTATGGGCTCAAGTATGAGGCGAATCAGAAGATTAACCTAGAAGGTTATGTTGATTCAGATTGGGTAGGTAGTGCCATCGATAGGAAGAGCACTTCAGGGTTTTGCTTCAATATGGGATCAGGTATGATCTATTGGCTTAGTAGGAAACAGGCTTGCGTGGTATTGAGTACAATTGAAATAGAGCATGTCACAGCTTTTTCAGCTAGTTGTGAGGCAGTATGGCTAAGGAAGCTACTGTCTGATTTATTTGATCTCCAGTTGGATGCTACTTGTATATATTGTGACAACCAGAGTTGTGTGAAGTTGTCTGAGAACCCAATGTTCCATGACAAGTAGAAGCATATCGAGATCAAATATCACTATATCAGGGATATGGTGTAGAGAGGAGCAATGAAGCTCCAGTATGTTGCGACAGATGAACATATAGCTGATTTGTTGACTAAGCCATTGGCCATAGTGAAGTTTGAATACTTCAAGGAGAAGCTTGGTGTTCTCCAGATAGAGGTTCCCTCCAAGGGGGAGTGATGATTTCATGAGCCATTCTGACATGGTGATAGGATTGGTTCCTTCCATGGTCAGCTGTAAGGGCTGAGCCATTCTGTCATGGTGAGAGGTTTGGTTCCTTCCATGGTCAGATGTGAGTGTTTAGCCATTCTGAGGTGACTGTGAGATGTGTTCTCACATGATCAGATATAAGAACTGAATTCCATTCTCTGAATGGAGGCACCTGGTTAGTTACCAGGAATTTCAGTTTGGGACTAAAGCTCAGCTTAAGTGCTGAGATTCCATTCTCTGGGAGAATGGAGGCACCTGGTTAGTTACTAAGAATTTCAGTCTGGGACTGAAGCTCAGCTTAAGTGCTGAGATGCCATTCTCTGGGAGAATGGAGGCACCTGGTCAGTTACCAAGAATTTCAGTCTGGGACTGAAGCTCATCTTAAGTGATGAGATGCCATTCTCTAGGAGAATGGAGGCACCTAGTCAGTTACCAGGAATTTCAGTCTGGGACCGAAGCTCAAGTTAAGTGCTGAGATGCCATTCTATGGGAGAATGGAGGCACCTGGTCAGTTACCAGGAATTTCAGTCTAGGACTGAAGCCCAGCTTAAGTGCTGAGAGGCCATTCTCTAGGAGAATGGAGGCACCTGGTCAGTTACCAAGAATTTCAGTTTGGGACTGAGAGCCATTCTAACATGATGTGTGATGAGTTTCCTATCATGGTTAGATGTAAGTACAGAGCCCTTCTAACATAATTGATGTGTTCATCCCATGCAGGGATAATTTTAGGGGCTAATTTTATCCCAGTGGGCTATTTTTCCATGTTTTTATCCCAAAAATGATTCACCATTTTGCATTTTTTGAAGCCTTGTTTCACCCAATTTTGGCGGGGTAAAAATTTTTCACCCTAAAAATCACCAAATTATTATATAAATGATATAAAATCCTTGGAAATTAATTTTTTTTTTGAAAAATATCACCAATCATTTTATAGTTGGCGTTTTAAGAATTTGTAATATTCACCAACATTTATACACTTTTAAATAAGTATGGTTCCTTAAAATCATCCCTGATCCCATGGTCAGATATAAGTGTTGAGCCCTTCTTACATGGTTGATGTGTTCATCCCATGGTAAGATATAAATGTTGATCCCTTCTTACATGGTTGATGTGTTCATCCCATGGTAAGATATAAGTGTTGGGCCTTTCTGACATGGTTGATGTGTTCATCCCATGGTCAGATGTGAGTGCTGGGTGTGTCTTTCTGACATGGTCAGATGTAAGTGCTGGTCGGGCCTTTCTGACCCGGTCAAATATAAGTGCTGAAGAAGATGAAGACCTACTTGGAGGCTAGGCCTACAACCAACATGAGAAAGGGATGGCTCTGTAGAACTTCCAGTGATGAGAAGAATCAAGAGATAGCACTAGTGATGATAATCTAGTGATGAGCCAGATCGAGTGATGATCCAGATCTAGTGATGATGATTCAACAGTGATGATCCAAATCGTGTGATGATCCAGATCTAGTGATGATGATCCAGATTGAGTGATGATCCAGATCCAGTGATGATGATCCAGATCAAGTGATGATCTAGATCCAGATGAAGATGACTTGAAGATGAAGATGATAAGAACTTGATGATGATCGAGATGATACAAAGAAGAAGACTTGTGCTGATAAATTGTGTCAAGAGAATACCTTCCTAGTTAAGAGGGAGTGTTGATGTATTTGTAACTTCAGAATGTATTCACTTGTATATCTTATGTATTGTACCCCGATGTTTATTCCGGGAAGTGTCTGTAATGTATTTGACTCATGTCATGCCCTAATGTTCCTATCAGGAGATTCAATAATGTAAACAAGTCATGTAAATTCATAGTGGGTAACCCTCCTTATTGTTCAAGGGTTAAATTCCCCACAGTTGTGGGGCACTAGGGTTATTAGAATCTCCTAGAGAATTCGGCCCTAGGTGAGTTAATGTAAGTCGGGTAGTTAGTACCCCAGTTGTGGTTACTCGAGCCTACTTAACTGAGTTAGGATTAATTGAGCCTACATAATAGAGTTAAATTTTAAGTGAATGAAAGAATATAAATAGAGAGTGAGACTCTCTATTTAACACATACACACTCACTCACTGGGGCTCATGAGTGAGAGAGAAGAAGTTGGGATCAGAGAAAGAGACAACTGCTGTTGGAGATCATCTTTATGTTTTTCGGGTTTTACTTTTGCTTTTGGTGCTGATTCTATCTTTGAGGAAGTTGCGGGGTTTTCTCCTTTATGGTTTCCTGGAGGAAAATTCTTTGTGTCTCTTGTCTCTTGTGATTTTTGTTGTGCATGTTATTCTCTCAGATAAGATCCTAGATCATATTGCTTAAATGATAAAAATCTAACAATTTACACACAAATACCATAATTTTATTTCAATAGCGTGACAGAACACACCTAGTAATCCATAGACCACATTACCATCATTCGAACAGAGTATGAAAACATGTCAGTGAACAAGTAACATTTTTATCACTACTTTAAATCTGACATTCGAACAAAAGCATGGAAACACACATTCACACCATTGCAGATATACCCTTGTTACAACTGATTTTACCACACATGGTGGATCACACCTTTATGGCCTTCCCTATCCCTTTGCAGACTCTTTAGACCCCATGGACCATTTTTGTACCTTTGATGTTTCCAATATCATTCCTAAAAACATGTCTTATTTGCTATACACGACTTTTAAACCTATTCTCGCGTATATACACGGATTTGACCCTTAAACCCGCGTACATCGGGATGCGTTCAAAAGGCCAAATAGTTTTGGAGTTTTACTTGATGTGGATCCAAGTCACTTGTCTCTTGGCCTTCCATATGCCTTGAGATTGATCAGATTTGACCTTCCATTACCCCATTGAAGCACTATATAAGGAATCCTTTGGATACATTGAAGGGGGAGGAATTGAAGAGCAAGAAAACTATAGTCCATTGTTGCCAGAGCTTATACTTGAGTCTACATCCCTTTGTCCCTTGGAGCACTTTGTGTTCTTACCAAGATTTCCTTTGCTTGTGAGATTGCTATCAAGAGATGGAGGATTGATGTGGTGGAGGCCCAGGTGGAGGACTCAGCTTATCCGATTTGCAGACGTGCCGACAGAGGTTGTCACTATTGTAATCTCTATTTTATATTAATAGAAATATCTTTTCCTGTTCAATAATGTGTATTTAAATGAGTATTGAATCCATGGATGCTTTTAAATGCTTATATGTTATTGATTATATATGTTAGAGTAGGTCTAACACAATTATATATACCATTCTTGTCTTGTTTGCTGAATGTTGAGAGAGCAAATTACTTATACAAGCGAGAGTGGAAAAGCTCAGTGGGGATCTACATCAACTGTCTAGAATAAGGTATGTATTGAGATACTTTAGTGTTAGATGTTTGGTTTCTCTTGCATATAGGAAATGATTGATTTTTGTGGTTACTCTATCTGTTGTGGTACCCCAAGCCATAGGAAGTTTTCTCCGTAATAGAATTGGCGACCATACTGGGGAGTTCCTAGTCATTTCCTTTGGGGTTTTTTATCGGCATTCAATGTTATTGAATTGCTTTGATTTCTCTATTTCTGAGTCGGGTTTGGGGGCATGTTTTCCTGCTAGTGTCTGATAGGAGTAATTTTTTTCTCAGCTTGTCTATTTACCTTCTTTTTTATCTCTTTTTCTTCCTGTACGTGAGTTTTTGCTTCACAGTCGCATGTACATGCAGTTTTTACTGGGATATCCACGTATATACATGGGTTTTCTGCACACAGTCGCATATGCCCTGAGTTTTTCCTTTTAGGGGAATATTAAGTGTTGCTGGGTGAGTTTTGATGATTGCTGAGTCTCCTTGGATGCATGTAGAGTCTGTATACACCTCTGTTTCTGACCAGAGATGTCTTTTAGTTAGATGTTTTTAAAATGTTCCTATCATTGCATTTTCTATTTTTTGTTTTGGGATTAGTGTATTAGGTCTCTTTTACCTTGGTGCTTTGCTTGGGTGCTGTCTAATAGTGCTTGCAGAGTATGGCGGTGGTAGAGTCATTATTTTTCTTTATTATCTCATTTTTATTCAAAAAATTACAAAAATATTTGCTCTTTGCATCATTATGCATTTTTGCATTTTGCATTTTACATGGTACTTGCACTAGGTTTGCTTGGAGAAGTATTAGTCAGATTTTCATATAGGAATGATTGCATTTTTCATTTGAAGGATAATTTTGCATTTCACGTAGTAGCATACCTCATTTTTCATTTGACACACTGCATTTGCATTGATTGTTAGGTGTGCATTTTACTTCTTGTTGCATCATAACACCATTTGTTTCACGATCATTTACCCTTTTAAGTAATACACCAATTAAAATCGACTCATAATAAAATGAATTACACTCTTTTATTTTATAGGGTGCACCAACAAGATTAGGTTTTAGGGTCTTGGAATAGTTTGTTGTGAGTAAATTCTCCAATACCACTAAACAAAAACATGTATGTGTTTGTCCAGGTGAGAGTGTGAAATTCCTTGGTATAATTAGTGTTTCTCAGGATCCTCATCTTACAAGGGAGTTAAGCACGAGGCACTGTGAGCGGTTATTGATTGGGATGACCCCTAGTCATAACTGAGTAGCACTGGAGATATTTCCAGGATTGTATTCGTATCTGGGGGCTCTTTTGAGAGTTTTGGGATTTGCTACCCTGCCCATACGATCAATCACGTCTGCGGCTATCCGCCTGAGCATTGATTATATTGAGGTGACCTTAGTTACCTTACCTAGGTTATCGAGGGGGTACTTCGCAGAGGTTATTATGCAGGTGTCCCAGCTAGGTTGGGGTCAGACAGCACAGTCGCTATATGCGTTGAAGCTGAGGGCCACAATAATTGGTTACGAACCTCTGCTTGTTGTGTATGGGAGTCTCAAGCCTCTCCTAGGTGAGACATACCTGCTTCATTCGGGATCTCACATATCCTACCCTTGCTTACTTGTGATTTGGGTTTACATTATATATGTGTATGCTCTGTGCACACTAGTTTGCCTAGGGTTTGCGTAATTAGATAGAGTCTTTTTCATTTTTTGAGTCATTGTTGATTCAGGTGCGGAACTTCGTTGTTCTCTTCGTTTATCAGGACTTCCACCTTCCACATCTCCTCTTCCTTTGGGAGAGAGAAATAGACAGTCCGGGTGGAATACTTCTCACATTGATTCACACACAATGGGAGATCACGAGGATGAGATTCTTGAGATGTCTTCTCCACCTCAAGATGTTAGGAAGGAAGATCCTACTCCTGCATATGATCCTTCACCAGATATACCTTCACATTCTGGATATGATCCCTCATTCACAGGTCGTCGGTATTGGTTTCTGGGCGATGAGACTCACCATGAACTCGTAAGCACTACTCATGTTAGTTATGGCATGTCTGATATCCATGTACATGATACGACACATCATACTGAGTTAGAATTTGAACCTAGCACTACGCCTGGGGGCACTCCTATTCCTTTCCATGTGGAGAGATTTGGGAGCACTAGTCACATTGCACCTTCCATCCCGGCGGTGGAAGCTACCTCACATGTTCGTCCTAGACCTAGTGTTAGTACTCATATGTGGATACCAGAATTAAGACGAGTGACCATAGGGAATACCACTTATACCCCTTCACATGTCCCTTCATCCTCTATTCCTACTCCTTCGAATGCTTTTTTGATGACCCTTCCTCCCCCTCATTCACATGGTCCTTTGGGTAGGAATGTTACTACTAGTCATGTTCATACTATGACTACTCATACAGTAGTATCTCAGAGTCAAGTATCTCCTGTTGTCTCGAGAGGTCATAATCCTATTTCTAGATCGTCTTATGTTCCATCACATGGAGTTCCCCATATCCCTACTTATGGAGCTTCTCATGGGATATCCCATGGGACATCTTATGGAGCTTCTCATGCACAATCTTATGGACCGCAGTATGGACAGAGCTATCAACCTTATGGGTACGGGTATCAACAACCTGCTTACTCCTCTAATTATGGCTTTGTAGCACTGCATAGTCAAGGTACACCACATCATAATGCCTCCATGCAGCCCTATACGGGTCAAACGGGAGGAGGATATTATGGCCAAGGCCATGGTATTTATAGTAGTCAGCCTTATATGAACCAAAACTATCAGGGAGCGCGGCATATACTGGCTCAACTTAGGCTCCCTTTCCTCGCAACATTAAATTTACATAACTTATTGAGACTAATGAACAATCTAGTATCTCATGACTTGGCTTGGCTGGCTATCCCTACCAAGCTTCCATCAGACATTCCCAAATTCGAGGGAAAACCAGGAGAATATCCTAGTGAACATGTCACTACCTTTCACCTTTGGTGCTCTTCCAACTCCTTACATGATGATTCAATCAGTTTGAGGCTATTTCAATGCACCCTCACTGGGCCTACAGTGAAATGGTACATAGAGTTACCAAAGGGGGCATTCATTTTGTTTGATGACCTTGCTATGACTTTCCTCAATCACTTCCTGCTACCAGTGCGTTACAATGTTGGTACATAACTCTTGTTGACATTTTGGAAGGAAAAAGCCACACATATCTCAGACCATATCCAAGAGTGGCGTAGATGGAAGAGGTTGATTAAAGCTTTCATACCGCCGGAGTTTCTCCTTGAGTGGTTCCTTGAATCGTTGCTACCTTACATCACGAAGGATGTTTCTACATCCAAAGTTCAGAACAAGGAACAAGAAATTTTTAGGGCACAGGAATTGGATTTGATTTATGCACAATCCGGACTATTATATCAGATCATACCTAACGCTCCACATTCTAGTTTCGATCCCAAGATCAAGCCTGGACCACATGCCAATGGCATTGTGGGTTGTACAAGTGCCAAACCTGCGGATTCGGTTACAAAACAAGTGAGTCAATTGTCTATTAATAAATCCACATCGGGACAAGCTACGGCTTCGTCTCAACCCACCCAAATGACGAGTGTACTTTTCGTGTAATCGTTGGACTAGAAGGGAAACTGGCAGCAAAAAAGGAATAAGAAAAAGGGTAAAAACAATCGTAAGGGTGGGAACAAGAATGAAAATGCCAATTTTAATGAAAATAATGACCGTAATGCAGGGGGGACAAGCAGTCTAAATGTAAGGTTAAGTTTCCTTGCAAATTGTGTAAGGATGACCACCTCACTCACTTGTGCCCTCGTATGGAAGACACCTCGAGGTTCATAGCACAGGGCCCAGCTGTGCTGACCAATCCTTTACCCCATAATACAAATATGAACTTGAGGACCCATGATCCTCATGCTATGTCTGGTGGAGATCAAAATCCACTGGAAACCAATAATGGTCATGGGTGCATCAACATGGTGTGTATTACTAAGGTTGTGATTCATGCGAAAGACTATGGTTTGTCACAACAAAACATTGGAAAGGAACCTCCTCCTCTTGAGAGCCCTTTGTGTACTGAAAATCCTACGGATAAACTTGAGATTGCACCTCGCATTCCTAAGGGAGTCTTAAAGCATTCGGGGCACAATCCTAATACCCGAGCCGCCCAGAACTATTCTGTTGTTGAGGGTTTGGGCCAAACTCCTTGTGTGATGTCTACACTTGAAGTACTTCAGAGTTGTCCGTCGCAAAGGAAATATTTGCTTTCTGCTCTTGGGGTGAATGATGATAACTCTTCTTTCATCATCAAGTTTGAAACCATGGGACTCCAGCCTCGCTTGCCTTACTATGTGTCTCTCTTGATTGATGTAGAATGTCTTAACATGACTGTCAAACGCATGGTGATTGACGAAGGCACTGCTGCTTCCATGATGTCTTTGTCGTGTTGGAAGGGTTTGGTCTCTCCCGAGTTGTCTAAATCCGCTACCATGTTGACTACCTTTGATGGTAGATCGTTTCAGCCACACATAATTCTTTCTTCTCTTAAGGTCCATTTGGGAGGGAAGACCGTTGTGATCGAGGTCGAGGTGGTTGATGTGCCCCTTGATTACAATATTTTACTGGGAAGGAATTGGATGTATAGTATGCAAACCATAGCCTCTTCTCTATTTCGAGTTGTATGCTTTCCAATTAATGGGAAGATTGTTACGATTGATCACACTTCATTAAAAAATCTGAGTGTTAATGCATTGTCGGGAGCTTCTATCTCGATTATTGACCATTCTCAGTCGACAACTGGGAGTGTGGGTGTAGGTATGTATCCATCCCTTATGGGGACATTTAGTTGTCCTGCACCCGTCCTTATGATTGGATCTAGTTTCAATGGGGCTTCATCTTCATTGAATTCGGTGTCTTTTCACACTACCCATATGGAAGATCCTTGGATTCTTCCTACACCGAGTCCTTCGAACGGACCTATTGAAACAGACGTGCTGCTGCCTGCAGCAATGATAGCATATCAAGAGAATCTTGATTGTGTTGCAGAGCCTAGTCCTTCCTCTTCGTGGACGGAGGAGGAGGACCTGTATGTGCTTCCTGCATGGGCAGTTGAGTCCTCTCATGCACATGACTACCTTGATAGTTTTTTTTCTTTAGATGAAGCTATTATTGAGGCCATGTCTAGGGTTGAGCCACCTTGGGAAGAGTTGCATCATAGATCTTATTTTTTTCCTGAGCTTGATCATTTGGAGTGTGAGGAATTTAGGGAGATTCTTAGCGAGAAGATTGGTAGTCCCGTGGTTCCATTAAGCTCTCCTGGTCAGATGGCTGATGGAAACATGGCGAATATATCACCTACGATCCCTATCAATATCTCTCGCAATCCTAGCAAGATTGAGAATGTCTATATTGGGGCAGAATGTTACCATGATGAGATTTAGGAGTATACCGAGCTGTTCAAAGAGTTTCATGATATATTTGCTTGGTCATACGAGGAAATGCCAGGTATCGACCCTCGTATTATCTAACATGAAATTAAGACCTATCTGAATACGAAGCCTGTTCGACAACATTTGCGTGCAGTGAATCCTAGAAAAGCACCCGTGATTAAGCCTGAGATAGAAAAGCTATTAAAAGACAGTTTTATCTATCCCATTCCCTTAATGGAGTGGGTTTCAAACCTCATTCTGGTTGATAAGAAACAGGGAGCGATCCGTATATGCACTGATTTCTGCGATTTAAATCATGCTTGTCCTAAGGATAATTTTCCCACGCCATTTATTGATCAAATTTTGGATGAGTGTGCGGGAAGATAGGTATTTTCCTTCATGGATGGATTTTTCGGATATAATAAGATTCAAATTAAACCCAAGGATCAACACAAAACTGCATTTATTTGTCCTTGGGGTACGTTTTCATATCGGAAGATTCCTTTCGGCCTTAAAAACGTCAGAGCCACATTTCAACAAGCTATGACCTTGATTTTTCACGATCTCAAATTGATTATTGAAGTCTTTTTGGATGACCTTGCTACTCATTCTCGGCTGAGAGTGCGTCATTCCTACCATTTGAGATTAGTATTCGAAAGATGCCACCACTACCAGGTTAGGTTAAATCCTCATAAGTGCATCTTTTGTGTGAAGTCTGGTCACTTGCTAGGATTCATTGTTTCCAAGGAGGGTATAAGAGTTGATCCCTTAAAGGTTGAGGCAATACTTCAGTTGTATCCCTCGAGAAATATTAGACATCTTCAATGTTTGCAAGGCATGGAAAACTTCTTACGAAGATTCATGGTGAACTTTGCCAATTTGACTAAAGGATTTATGCGTATTTTAAAGAAGGACACTACCTTTTGTTGGGATAAGTGAGCCCAGGAGTCCTTCGATGCTCTTAAGCGAGCCTTAGCATCGACCCTCGTGCTTACTCCACCCGATTATAGCCATGACTTTTTGATTTATGTGGCTGCATCCATGGAGACAATTGGTATGGTTTTGGTTCAGGAGGATGAGGAGCTCCATGAGCATGTCATGTATTATTTGAGCTGAAACCTTATAGATCCAAAAATATGTTATTCCCATGTGGAGAAGCTTTCCTTAGCTACCATTCATGCGGTTCAGAGATTGAGACACTACATTCTCCTTCACCAGACCTTGGTGGTAGCTCATTTCAATCCATTTCAGTTTGTCCTCACTAGAAGGATGATCGGGGGAAAGTATAATAAATGGATTGTTATTTTGCAAGAATTCGATCTCACTTTTGTTTTGGCAAAATCAAAGAAATCGTTGACTTTTGCAGAGCTCATTTATGATTTCCCGATCGAGGAGGAGGAAGAGGTTTATGAAGATATGTTTTTCGATGAGCGTATCTTCTTTATCTCAACTTTGGATCCATGGTATGGGGATATCATCATATATTTACAAACTTTGAAGGTCCCTACTCACCTTTCACGGGATGAGCGACGATGATTACATCACGTATCTATGAACTACCTTATAGTGGATAACACTTTGTACCGCTGTGGGGTAGATTCCATTTTACATCGTTGTTTAACCCATGAAGAGGCTGAGGTTGTGCTGAATGATTTCCATGGAAGGGCATGTGGTGGTCATTTATTTGGGCTTTCTACAGCCCAAAAAATCTTGAGAGCGGGTTATTTTTGGGCGTTGATCTTTAAATATTATGTTAATGCAGTCAAGAAGTGTCACCCTTTCTGGGTGTTTGCACGTAATATGTGCGCACAACCTGCCCCGTTACATCCGATTATCACCGCCAGTACCTTCACCAAGTGGGGGCTTGAATTCATGGATTGCAACCCAGCTTCAGCTGGGGGGCATCATTATATTATAGTGGCTGTTGATTATTTCATGAAATGGGTTGAGGATATGCCCATGATTAAATATGACGGTGAGACATCCACACATTTCGTATTCAACCAAATTATTACTCAGTTTGGTATTCCGAAAGAGCTTGTCAGTGACCATGGTAGGCACTTTCAGAATCAAATGATGGAAGAGTTGGCCTCGAAGCTAGGGTATAAGCAGGAGCACTCTTCTTCTTATTACCCTCAGACGAATGGACAGGTTGAAGCAGTGAACAAATCACTTAAGTCCATTCTCCAACGAACCATTGCACAAAGAAAAATGAATTGGCATATCATGTTATATCCTACTTTGTGGGCATATAGGACCACGGTTAATACTACCACCTATTTTTCTCTATATCAGCTCGTACATGGAGTGGAGTCTGTCTTGCCAGTTGAATGCGAAATCCCTTCATTGAATCTAGCTATAGATCTTTTACCAGACACTTCTACATTGGAGGAACGTTTGGTCCACTTAGAGTAGCTTGATGAGCAGCGCCGAGATGCTTTAGTGGCTCTAGAGGTGAATAAGAGTCACGTTAAGGTCCAGTATGATAAGTCTGTCCATCTGAGGAGGCTTAGTGAAGGAGATTTGGTAGTTTTGTGGGATGAAGCTAAAGAACCCTTGGGGGTAGGGAAGTTTAATCCCATGTGGCATGGTCCTTACATGGTCAAACATGTGTTAGAGAAGGGCGCCTATGAGCTGGTATATTATGAAGGGACAACCTTGGTGGAGACTAGAAATGGCCTCTATCTTAAAAAATACTATGCATGATCTTCAACCAGGGATGATTATTGTATATTATTGTACAGTTTTTTTCATAGTTATGTTTTCTTATGGTGATCGGGTTTGTTGATTAGCTTTCATTTCTTATGGCAGATGTCAATGGATTCTTCCGCTTACATAGGATTTGTTGATGGTGCTAGCCACCACACTCAACACTTAGCCTCTGCTGCTTGGGTGATTTATACTCCTACGGGTCAGGTATTGTCTTCATGAGGCGTATGTTTACGGCCTTATTCAAACAATGTTGCTGATTATAGTGCCGTTATTGAGCTATTGCGGGATGCCATTTCACATGGTGTTCTCTCTCTTGAGGTATGTCTTGATTCGCAGTTAGTGTTACAGCTTAATGGCTTGTATCGTATTAGGGATCTGACATTATTACGAATATTCTTATGTGTGAGATTGTTAGAATGACAATTTGACAACATAACATACATACATGTTCCAAGAATTTTTAATCAAGTTGCTGACTCATATGCTAACTATGTGTTAGATTGGAATTTGTTTCATAGACCATAAGCACATTACAAACATACATTTTTACACATGTAAATAAATAAAACAAATCATCATAAAAGTTTTTCATTAAACATCCACAATGTGACTTCATAATACATAAGTGTCATGATAAAAAAATGGGGCTTTCGAGCGACCAAAATATAATACACGGTAGTACAAAAATGAATCACTCTCAGGTCTCTAAGCCTATGGAGGAGGAGGGGGGTTCTGATCGTGGTAGCACACCACGGCTCTAGCTAGTCATTGGAATAACCGAACCCATGCTCATGGTACACCAACCACCTGACGTTGCATGTCCTCAGGCAAGTCCTTGACTTGCACCATGGGTACCCGGTGTGTCAATTATACAAAGTTTGTGTGGATGCTTTGGACAGTCCACTCCGCATCCACACCCATGATATCATCTCCTCTTCCCCTCTGTCTATGGCGAGGGAAGCCGTCAGGCCGCTGTGGTCCAACATCTGCATACATATGACAGGTTGTCACTATGTGTCGTCACACAAAAACATGTCTTTTGAGTCTATATATCAAAAAGCACAAAAAATTTAATAATTCAAAAAACTTAAAAAGAGGGTTCGGGATTTGTTACCAATATCACCGTATGCTACTCCTGGTGGTAGGAGCATGTCGGGATCTCCCCAAAAATATATTCGTGCATAGGGGTAATCATCAATGGCAATAATCTGCCGTTGCCACCATGGAAAGAAATCAGCTGGGTAGGGGTTGGACACCCTACCTCTGCTCAGTCTGCGCATAGCATTTGCCCAACATTGTTGGGCCATATCTTAAACCCCATGAGGAGGAATGTCATCTCTAGGGCTTAGCCCCAAAACACGCTCAAAGAAGAATGTGCTCAGTATACTGCTGAAACCGAAGTTTCGTATCCTACCCATTTTGTAGTCACTGAGCTGTTGCTTCATGTTACTCAACAACACAGTAGTCCAATTGTAAACTGTGGGTCTCATGCACTCCACTGCATAGAACATCAATGGCCGTGAGGCCTAGTGGAGTGATGCTAGACTAGCTATCCTGTCGAGTACCAATAGTATGGCCTTCAGTCCTAGCACCTGGATGGAGTTTGTCAGGATTTGAATCCCAACCTTTTTCGTGTCCAGAAAATAGTATACTGCAATGTACTCATCAATGGTGAGGCCACCTCCAGGCTCACGAGAGCGTAGGTTCACCACCTCTTCCCATCAGGAATCCAGTAATGAAGTATATGTCCTCCACCTCTATAGTGAGGGACATCCCGTCGATATGAAAGGACTCTGAGTCTGGATCCCAGTAGTCTACTAGCATATGCAAGAGTCTTGGTTTGGCCCTCAAGCTTCCAAGACACCAAAACTTGTATAGCCCACATGCACATAGAGCTTGTTGAGCCATAAAATCACCTCGAACAACCTCTTCTACGTCTGTATGTTCCCTTTCCCTCCATTCTAGAACCATCCTACACATTGAAAATAAGTTTTGGTCAATATATACCTTAAAAAACCATGTGCGCGGCCACATATGCGACTGTTTGCAAAACAACCGCGTATGTACACGAGTTTGTGAGGTTTTTCTGCGTGTAGCCAGCCCTATACGCAGAAAAAGCCTCGATTTCTGTGTGGTCCGAAATGACCAATTTAGACTAGCCTAGAAATTATTTTTTACCATGCAAATTGAAAAAATTTAGATGAAAATGGAAGAGGAGGACATGAGAAGTTACCTGGAACAAACGTTGTCGAATTTCGCTAGATGAAGCTCCCAGAATTTGCGTTTGAAGTTCTGAGCTCAAATGGGTAAAAATTTCAAATGATATGTAATTTTTGAATTTTTTACTATTTATAGAATTTTTTTGAAATTTTTTACCCCCTTTCTATAATTTGAACCATTTTTGACCATTTTGGACTAATCTGATGATGTAGGAGTCCGTTTTGAGCACAGTTTCGACCATTGTTTTGACCCATTCATGCCTCTCCCAGGTACTATGTCTAAACTAGCCTATAGGTTAGATTTCAGATCTGTGTGCATTTTGCATGACCTTATGACCATTTCATTATAACCTTAGGTACGAACCCATTCTATCTTGTCACGAAACCTTCTTGCTGTTTTAGAAGTGACATGATGTGAATGGTAGAGCTTGACCATACATGGGTGCCCTAGTTAGCTCCTTTTTTGCATTTGGTGCCCATGCCGACATTTTTTTCCCTTTATGGTTTGGGAGTCCTTTGTATAGTATCGCCATGTCTTTGCACAAGAGCCTCATACTCCTCTTGATATTTTTGTTGGCCTTTGTCCCTGGGACTCCCTTATGTCAAGTTGTAATTGCATTATCATGAGTTTTTCCTGCTTTATTGAGCCTTATGCCAGCTTCCCTGACTTTGATTATCAACCACATAGCCCGAGCTTGTCTCATGTCTCACCATGCAAAGCCATTTTACATATCCTTTGCAGCTTGATTCCCCATTTTTTACTGGGAGGGGACTTTTCCCCGAGTGTCATTATCCTACACATGTGTCCTTGCATTAAGCATAGGTATGTTTCACTGCTTGGAACTAGTTTTTTTTCCCATTAACACTCGTTTCGTCCTAGTCTGTAACTATAAAGCACTTTTATTCTTTTTCAAGCTTTTCAAAATATTTGAAAAAGTCTAAAAAAAAATCAAAAAACCAAAAAGCCGGATAAGAAAAGATGTTATCTTTGGCAGTAGTCGAGTCATGTCGCCTTCGAATAGAGCACTGATATCACATCTGTTGGTTGGGTTAATAGTTTGACTTTAGGAGCTGTAATCATTTCTCTGAGTTTATCTCCACCGACTGGTTAAGCTTCCAGTTTCTATGGAGCCTCTATCGATGCCTCATGTGTCACAGAGATGTCCCAGTTTTGTATATCGAGTCTATGCTGCCTACATTTAGTCACCATTCACCTTTATGCTCTTGTTCAAAGGAATTTGAAATTTGAGTCAGCCATTCCTCAGTTCTCTTGACTTTGCATGTCGGCCATTCCCAGTACTGATACTAGTTATTGCACATTATGATCGAGTCCTTCCACATTATACATCCTTGCTGAGTACCTCATGTTGGATGATGAGGGATGCATTAATGCCCTCCTTCCAGTGGATTTCATCCCATCGAATTTAGATCATTTATTCTGGGATAGGAATCTAGAGTCATTTTTGAGTGCCTTGAGACTTGCAGTCATCAGTGGCAGGTTCTCTCGCCATCGACAGTTTTTGGGAATACATCAATGTCCCCTGATCGATGGATCCTCTCAATTGTTTGACCTCAACACATTTATTCACACTTGTTAGTTTTCACTCTAGTACCTTCATTCTCATTTTCATTATCGGTGGTTGATCTCATGTCTGTTAACGGTATACATCAATGACTGATAATCAGATGATGGACTACTATGTTTGACCTTGACACCTCTATTCACATAGTAGGATATGTACTCATAGTGTATTATGTAGAAGACCTTCCAGATTGGTGGCATTTCATATATGCTACCTCCTTGATCCTGCCAGTGTTCATGAGATTTCAGCTCTCTTGACTTGATTCCAGTGTATGTCAGATATTTCCATCCATTATGGAGATCTTGATCAATTATATATCTTCAGCTTTCATGGATATCATGTTCCTTTGTATATCTTCATCATGGAGATTCTGATCTATCTATATTGTACGTGGCGATGACCACACTTGTCATATTTTGTATCATGCCTATTCATGGCCACTGTACTCTTATGTATCCGGGACTGCTATATCTACTTGTAGTTATGTGCAGAGTTTGATCATTGTACTGTACTGTTGGATGGATGGTTCTTCCACCTGGTTCTTCATCACTCCACTTCTGGGATGGACTTATAATGTATTTCATCCATCATATCACCCCTCTGACCTCACACATTAGGGGGCATCTGTTACAGCTGATTTTACCACACATGGTGGATCACACCTTTATGGCCTTCCTTGTCCTTATGTAGACTCTTTAGACCCCATGGACCATTTTTGTACCTTTTATGTTTCCAAGATCATCGCTAAAAACATGTCTTATTTGCTATACGTGAATTTTAAACCTATTCTTGCGTATATACACTAATTTGACCCTTAAACCCGCCTACATCGGGATGTATGCGAAAGGACAAATAGTTTTGGAGTTTTCCTTGATGTGGATCTGATTCACTTGTCCCTTGGCCTTCCATATGCCTTGAGATCGCTCGGATTTGACCTTCCATTACCCCATTGAAGCACTATATAAGGAATCCTTTGGATACATTGAAGGGGGAGGAATTGAAGAGCAAGAAAACTACAGTCCATTATTGCTGGAGCTTATAGTTGAGTCTGCATCCCTTTTTCCCTTGGATCACTTTGTGTTATTCCCAAGCTTGCCTTTGCTTGTGAGCTTTCTATCGAGAGATGGAGGATTGAAGTGGTGGAGGCCCAGGTGGAGGAATCAGTTTCTCCGATTCGCAGACGTGCCGACAGAGGTTATCACTATTGTAATCTCTGTTTTATATTAATAGAAATATCTTTTTCTATCCAATAATGTGTATTTAAATGAGTATTGAATCCATGGATGCTTTTAAATGCTTATATGTTATTGATTATATATGCTAGAGTAGGTCTAACACAATTATATATAGCATGCTTGTCTTGTTTGCTGAATGTTGAGAGAGCAAAGTACTTATACAAGTGAGAGTGGAAAAGCTCAACGGGGATCTACATCAACCGTCCGGAATAAGGTATGTATTGAGATTATTTAGTGTTAGATGTTTGGTTTCTCTTGCATATAGGAAAGGATTGATTTCTACGGTTACTCTTTCTATTGTGGTACCCCAAGCCATAGGACTTTTTCTCCGTAACAACCCTGATATCAGTAAAATGCAGAGGCGTCAAACCAGAAATGGAACCTATTTGTAGAAAGATCATAATGAAGAGGGAACAACCACGTTCCACCCAACCATAGATTAGGCACAGAGGTTTTCCTTTATCCTCAATCACCCCCGATCTAATTATGCATTCCAAGAGTGGGACAGTCAAACTCAGAACCATTCTCCAGTGGGGAGCCCCTTGTATTACACAGACAATGTCTCCTTCAGCTTACCTAAAACACAGAGTGATTCCCCAGTAAGTCGCCCCTTCCATCCTGAGTGGTGTTTCTCTTATAGTTCAATTTTTAGGTCTTTTGTAGCTCCCAAAAATCTCTGTTCCTCTGCCGTTTTGTTTCCTAGGGCTGGTCTCGTGCCATACTACCTTCCCACGCTTGGTTCAACTATCTGAAAAAGACCCTTTTCCTCCCCACTCTTTGCATGCATACTTTCTCATTCAACGTGGTTGTCTCTCTCATTTAGATTTTTTCATATAAGCATAATTTTTCAGTTACATTTGTCCTCCAAGGATTGATTGGCATATTCTAGGTTTTCCAATCATATTCCAAAAAAATAAAATAAATAAAAATAATATTACATAAAATGTTTATGCATTGGGGGATATTACATCCTCCCCCCCTTATTGTAACACTGTCCATAGTGTTCTTAGTCTTCCGAACATAACTCGAGGTGCCTTTTTCTACAATACTCCCTGTAATTCCTAAGTACCACTTTCTTTTTATCCAACCTTGCACACAAACTTCTTATTTTAGCATGTCTATGATAACTTGCCTTGTTCACTCTATTTGTTCATCTGTCTCTTCTTAGTCTCCAATCCTGCAGACAAAGATTGTTTATGTAATTTTACATCCTGGTCAGGGGATTACCCTCTTTGGCACGTCACTGAGTTGGAATACCTCTTTCAGGAGGTCTCTTTATAATATTATCAGTTCCATTAGTTGACTCTACATAAGTACATAAGTAATTTTTTTAACTTCTTCTACTACTACAACCATAATCAAATCATGTTTCTTTTGCATTAATGGCAAAACTGTGTTGATATCCAAATATTTTTACCTCCCATTTTCCCAAGGAATGGGAGAAGTTCATAACAAACTTGCTGGATATGGGCGTTCAATATTCACCCGTTGACACCCCAAGTCTTTAGATGGATAGTTACTTAACTCTACCTCTATTCTAGCTAAAGATTTGCTTCCTAAGGGTTGTTACCATCCTTTGGTAGCCAGGGTGTCCTTCATAAGGAGGTCTGTACTTCTCATTTATAATTAACAATTGCAAACCTGCAACATCATTCATGTGTTATTGCATAACAAAAATCAACAAGACGATGCTAAACAACCAAGTTCTCATTGACATTTTCAACTCAATAGTCAAGATTTTCTCCACAACATGTTTCCCTCCTCCTGCTTGCATGTCATACAAGAATGCATTTCTCATTGGAGGTCATCATAAGGAAATTTCCATCCTAAATATTACAAATCCATATCATGAAATTTTCCAAACATAAGGTCCCAGGCCCTTATTTGTCTCCTGCATACCGGAATACTTGGTTTTCTCCAACATCTCATCAAATAATCACTAGTATTGATAATAAAGAATATGAATTTATAATTTTGTCTCCTACAGAAGTTGGACTTCGCAACCTGGAGGCCATCCTCATATTGAGTGGAAACTCTTACCCTTATCACTTACCCTTTTCTTCCCAACATGGACAACCATATAACATGTCATCTTAACATAAATTTCAGGTTAGTCAAACAATCAATACAATATCCAAATTCCAAAGCTGGGATTTAGAAATCCTTTTTGTTAGGTGTTGGGCTATAGGGCAGACCCGGGCTTTATACCATTAACTTCGCACCAACAAAAGACCCACAGTGTTGGCCCATTCGGCAACAATCTGCAAGCAGATTGCAGTCTCACCCGAAACAGCTATGGGATGCCGCAGAACCAGGTTTCTGCAAGCAGAAGAGGGATATTACTGTACCTTAGCCTTTAACAACTTATATTCATATACACAGAGATTCAACATTCACATATATAACTTTGCAGCTAAATAAACATATAGTGACTTGCATAACCCTTTACTGGTAATTCATAGCGAAGTTATTTTGTTAGCAGTGATCTTTACTTATGAGATATATAGATATTAATGCATGAAATAACACAACATAAACAACACACAAAACCACGACACAAGATATAACGTGGTTCACCCCCAGTGTAGGGGTTACGTCCACAGAACTGTGTTTTATTCAACTTTCTACAAAAACCACAGTTCTGATCTGCGCACTCAGCTGCAGATCCCTTCAAGTCCTCAAAGCCGCACACACAACTGCAGGCCTCTGCGCACACAACTACAGATTTCCTTAATCACCCAAAACCCTCTGTGCACACAGCTGCAGAGGTCATCCAGGCACACAGCTGGGACTTAACCTTTCCTTACAAAATTAGCCTTAGCTTCACATCAATTCCTTTTACATAAAAAGCCTAACCTAACTTATTTACAAGAGTGCCTATTTATACAGCACACTATTACAAAACCATGGACTTAAACCATGGGATATTACAAAAAGAGGGATTTGACTCAACCCCGACACCCTTAAGACTATTTTGAGTCGTAACTCCGCTTACAAACCCTCATAACCCCATGGAGTTACCTTACTTAAGGACCTTTAAGGTGCGCGCCCCAACATTTGGTTACTACTAAGGGGTCCTCTTCAGACATTTGGCCTTTGCACGCGGAAAATTCTGTCTTTATTTTATGGGACACACCCATACTATCTGTAATCTGGTACTTCCAATTGTCCCTACAATTTTTAACATCCATGCATACCACCCTTTCATCATAGTGAATTTTCAGAATTGCAACATGCAGTTCTATAGTCACTTATATGCATCACTGAATTTTGTAAGATATTTTTACCTTACATAAGATAAACTTCTAGTACTCATGATCACACAATCATATTCCACACAGTTTTGTACTTTCAATGGAGCAGTCAACCACACATGGCTACCTTTTCCATGCAGTTCTTATAGCAGTTCATGGAGTGATCTCATAACTATCATTTTATCTATTAAAGATTTTTTAATGAAGTATTTATATCACAACCATGCTTTCACAATATGCATCTTGTATGTACCCACACATACCTTGGAATCAAAGTTCCAAGCGCTCCTTGGATGAATTTCTTCCTTCAGAAGTTCTGGCATGAATATATATATATATATATATATATATATATATATATACATACATACATGAGGCCATATTTTCAGGCCTCCTCAACCTGTATATATATTACTCAACCGATGCTACAGAACCTAACACCTCCTTGGGTGCTCCATGGTAGT
This sequence comes from Pseudotsuga menziesii, assembly GCA_001517045.1. Lineage (NCBI taxonomy): Eukaryota > Viridiplantae > Streptophyta > Pinopsida > Pinales > Pinaceae > Pseudotsuga > Pseudotsuga menziesii. The sequence continues at coordinate 175,549 of LPNX010107559.1, forward strand.
CTTGTTCCACATCCTAACACCTCTTTTGGGTGCACACTGGAAGATTTGTTTTACCAAGCTCATGCGCTTCCTTTCTGGACACCATAATACCTAGGGGTTATTCTCTTCACAGAGCCCCCACTCTCATGACAGTCCCCTTACACGACATTAATGTGTGCATAAAGAAGTCTAACCGAATTTCTTACACCTATGGGTGTCCCCAATGATGCATATTAGTGTCTAGCTAGCTGAGGGGGAAAACATGTACCCCAAGTACATTCTTCTAGGAAGCTATGTACCCCAAGTACATCCTTTCTCCTTATACCATTTTCTCAACTTTGTACGTAGAATAATTATTCTCATATCATTGCCATTGTTAACCCAAAAAATCCCTCACTCAACTCTACATCGCCTACACCACCCAAGGACACCCATACACGACCTTTATAATGCCCCATTAGACCCCCACACCCTTAAAAAGGCTTAAAAATGAGTAAAAGGGCTTAAAAACCCCAAAAAGGAGCCTAAATAACTCTCCTAGAGGCTAAAACCCCTCAAAGGAGCCTAAAACCCTTAGAGGAGCTAAATTTATGGCGAAAGGGGCTAAAAGCCCAAAAAAATGGCTAAATCCCTGACCAAGGGCTTAAAACCCTAAAAGTCCCCAAAAAAGCTATAAAAGGAGGGTGGGGGGTCACTCTCAAACAACTCCTCTCTTGCATACTATTATGCTGCCTATGGATGCCTTGAGACCTCTTTGCCTCTCAAGCCACCCACATCCCCCTCTCTTCCACTCATCTTCCCCATTGAGCCATAGCTCCTCCATTGTTGAGTGAGATAGGGAGGTGCTTCTTCCAGCCAGGGCATGGTGGCCCATTTCACTGAAGAAGAGGTATAATCTAGTTTTGTTCATGTGATTGCTTTGTTAGTTTAGTTGTTTTCTGACCATTATTTGTTTGCAGGTTTGATCTCTAACATGTTTTGCAGGTTTATTGTAGCTTAATAGTTGTTTGCAAGTAGCCAAGGCGAAGCCCTAACCTTGTTTGCAGAGGGGATCACGGCCATTTTCTTTCTGTCATTTGCTTTCCTTTCTGGTCAGTTTCTTTTCTCATTTTCCACATGCAGGAACCTACCCTTCCATCCTATAGATGAAAGGGAGCCATTCCTGCCCCTGTAGCAAGAAGAAATCCCTGCTACAGAACTGGCGACCATACCAGGTTGACCCCACAGGATCCCTGGTTCATTTTTTTTAAATTTCAACTTTTTTTAGTTTATGCCCTAGTTTTTAAAATTTCTTGTCAAATCTAGCTTAGATCTAGTTTATTTTCAGTTTTTATTGTTGCTGAAGCCTCTGCAAGGAAAATCCAAGTCTGTTTGGCCATAGTACAGGTTACTATCAGCCGGATCTAACTCAGGATCAGAAAAAACCCCAAATTCGGGGTAGGTCGCACTTATCGGGCCTAAACAAGGGATGAGGTCACTCTTTTAGGCCTCACAGGTGCGACCAGGTCGCCCTTTTCCCCCTAAAAGGTGCGACTTCACTCCGAACAGTAGACCGCTTCTGTCTTTGAAATCTGTGCGACCCCCTCGCCTGTTTCCAAAAAAAATTGCGACCCCCTCGCCGAATTTGACCCGAAACAGGTGGTCTGTCAATCAGTAGTTAATTTTTAGTTTATTAGGGACTATCAGTGTGGCTTAGACGCCTCTGTCCAGCATAGTAGTTCAATTTCTTTTTCTGTTTCAGTTTACTGTAATTGCATCAACAAACAAGGTATATATTTGAAAACAAATTTTAATGGCTTAATGAATGTAGCTTAACTAAAATTAACATTAAATTAACAGTCTTGCTTACCGTTCCTCCTCTACCCAGTCATCACCCTTTGGGGTATTCTGGGATATGACGAAGGGCACAACTCGTATAGTCCTAGGCCCTTCATTGAATATTGTTCTAAACCATTAAAAACGGATGACCTGGAAGGTACAGGGGGTAGAGAAGGAGGGCTTCTCACGACGCTAAGTGTCCTCCCTGTTGACCAACCTTGCATCCGGGAGGTGACCTGTGGATCTACGGATGGTCTTAGTCCCATTTTGTTGAGAGCCTAGCACCTTCTCTTGGTCAAAGAAGAATATAGGTGTAAGGTAGTCACTTAGTTAGGCCATCAACATTCAGGGTAAAAACAATTGTATATGTTTACAACTTTTTGATTATTTACAGCTTGTATTCATAAATGATATGAAATATACCACAATATGATGAATTCATAAACCATTTGTAGCCACCTAATACCAGAAAGACAGAAAAACATATACACCATACCACATAATCAACCCAACTCAGTTCATGATGCTGAGAGAGCCCTTAAAATTTATCAATTTATACTAAGTTCAAAAAATATGCAGTCTTTGAAGTGCCTGACTGCCTTAACTGTGGGAAGTACTTGGGCTCAGCCCAAAAAATCATTGTGAGGAGTACCACGGGAACCCCAAAGTAGCTGGCCGCTGAGAGGAATTGCCAAGCGAAATGGGTAATGACCCCCACCGATTGAGTAGAAACGCACATGAGGAAAAATCCAAGCGCTGTCTTCTGGTAGTCTTGGTGGTCGAGTGACCACCTACAACCAATAGGAATCCATTGAAACTAGGGTCCAAATATCATTCCCACCAGTTTGATAAACATCTAACACAATTGATCCCCCACGCTCTTCCTCATGCCTAAGAGGCGAACCACCACCATTTGGGACATTAAACCAACACCATCGAAACCGCTCTCAATGACCTCTCACACCATCAGAAGGCCACACAGCCTCTGATTCAGATTCAGACCCATATCAGTCTAAACCAGACCTCCATACTGCACCATCAAGCCCCATGGATGGTGCAAACCCAGATCCATTTTTCGGCATAGCCATAGCTAGTGGACCCATGTCCACACCACAAGTTGTCACTAACAATCCTGCAGGTGGCCCCAGCATGGTCATGAAAACCATCATCAGTCAAATGCCACCACCCATAGTAACCACTCAGGCTATCCCACCTGCATCACTTGCGGGCAGTGGACCTTCCACATACACTGCCCCTCCTATCACATAGGGGGGCACTGCCTTGTCCACATACACTGTCCCTCCAGTCACACATGGGGGTAGTGTCCCTTCCATCCATACTATCCCTCACACCACACTTACGGGTATTGGCCCATCTACAATGGTGCCACCACAAATACCCCCAGCCATGCAGGTGCACTATGCACCTACAAACCTCGCCACCATCGCTTCCCTGTCTCACATTAACCTGGGGTCAAATATTCCTTTCATGGCTTGTCTTAACTTTCCTGATTTGGCTAGATTGACAAATGACCCCATCCGCCAACAAACCTTTTGGCCTCCCATGCCAACCAAGCTTCCATCAAACATTCCCAAGTTTGAAGGCAAGGCAGGGGAGTGCCCCCAAAATCACATTATGACATTTCATCTATGGTGCTCCTCAAATAGCATCATAGATGACTCGATCAGACTAAGACTGTTCCAACGCACCCTCACAGGTGCAGCAGCCAAATGGTACATTGAGCTCCCGCAAGCCAAGTACCCAGATTTCAACTCCTTAGCTTTCATGTTCCTGCAGTATTTCCAACTCCCCATCAGATATGACAAATGGGTGGAGATCTTGTTATCCTACCGCCAAAGCACTGCGAGACATATAACCGACCACATCCATGAGTGGTGGTGACGTCGTAGTTTGTGCAAAATCCAACTTGACGACAGGATCTTCTTGGATTAGTTCCTCAAGACCTTGCTTCCACCCATAGCAAAGGACGTCGCATATGAACATCCCTAATCTGAAGAGGAGGCCATACTGAGAGCCCAACAGTTTGACCTGATCTACGCTCAGTCTAGATATCTGTACACCATCATTCCAGAAGCTCCCCGGATGGGTACCTCCTACCGGGATGCACCGGGGAAATCCCATGCTGCGGATGACATCATAGGATCAGTCTCTGAACAGCCACAGCACCGTCTGACACCACCTGTTGTTACACCACAACCAAGCAACACTGCTAGTGTTGCTTACCAAAACCAAACTCCGGACTATGCTAGAATGATGTCCCAGTCCGGAGCAACAAATTCCTATGCACAACCTGCGCCACCGCAGCAGGCTCAGCCATGGCATGGCCAACATAGCAGTACGTGGGGAAAATTCCCACATTTGTGGCACCGTAGCCCACCCAAATTTATTATGCGCCACCAGTGCAAGCAGTTCAAGCCCTCGTCCCTGCTCAACCCGCTCCATTGGGACAAGTATTTGCACAATAAAACCGTCCCAACTAGCCTACCCCCAACAATCAACAAGGGCAAGCTAGAAATAACCGGCCCCGAAACCAATCCAATAACCAACTATAGGGAGGCAGTCAACAACCAAACCCTCCCAACAATGTCGTGGCAAACCGACCCGCCCGAAACCCCCCACGACAAAATGCACCAAGACGCAACGCCTCGTTGCGCACAAACCAACCCTGTAGACTCTACGAATTCTATGGGAACTACACATTTGAGTGTCCCCTCATGGGTTGTGCTAAGCAGGCCATTCAGAACATGGCCCAATAGGTTTCCAACGCTACGAACCAAACCCAACCCAACCCGACACCACAAGGACCTCCCCCCATGGTGCTTCAAAACCCACCACCAGTCCAAGGATTGATGGCAACTGCACCCCCTCTCCAAGCCAATCCTAATGCTTCGGGGGAACCTCCCACGACAGAAACAGGTGTCCACCACATGCTAGCCATGATGACTGAAGAGGTTAACCTACAAAACAAACAGAATTAGTATGGTACCACCACCGAACCCACTGACACATTAGCGAAATCTACGTCCAAAACAGTTAACCTACCTCTTTAGTTACCCCCATTCCCCCACCCCCAATATGTCGAGTGTCCAACAACGCCATAGCTAGAGCTGATGTCAGCTATAGCATTGTGGATGATTTGGCCCAAACACAAACGACCATGTCCGCTCTGGAGGTACTCAAAATGTTCCCGACGCAGCGGAAAGCGTTACTAGCCGCCCTTGGGTCCGTAGACCCCTCCGATTCCAAGTTGATCACATTCGACACAGAGAATGGAGAACCGCGCATGCCATCCACCATCGCCTTCCAAATCCCAGTGTCTATTCAGAATTTGGTCGTGAACCGGTGCATAGTGGATGAGGGGGCATCCACGTGTGTTATGTCCACCCTATTTTGGCAGAAACTTGGATCCCCAATTCTGCAACCATCCTCCACAACTCTGTGGGATTATGATGGCCATCCCACTAAATCCCAAGGAATCCTCCCCCATGTCCCCATCACATTAGCTCGAAATACAGTGCTGATCGACATAGAGTTCGTCAATGCTCAACTGGACTATAACCTTCTCCTCGAAAGAAGTTATATGTACACCATGAGAGCAGTCGCATCAACTGTCTTTCGTCTCATGATGTTCCCTCATGAAGGGAAGATTGTGATGGTTGATCAACTCACTTATCATGATCCACAAGGGTTAACAGGACCCGCCAACGTTTTCCCTACCATCACCACCATTGAGCCACAAGGGACAACCACACACACCAATGTCGTCCCTACAATCAACACCATGGTTGACAACACACCAGCCTCCCCATTGTTGAATGTGGGTCCTGGGTTATTTGCCGATACCACCATGATGGCTCATTTCCCCTTAGTGTCACCGCCACTGTGTTGTACAGGATTATGCACCTAATAACCTAAGGTCTGGGGTTACCAACATACTCAATTACTTGCAGACAATTGACTTCTAAAGTACAGAATAAGAAATAGGAAGATCAAAAGGACTTACTTGTTAAACGAAGGTCGATCCTTGCTAATCTTCTTCTTCTCTGTTCCATTTCCAAAGTCTTCAAGATTGCTCCTCTTTCACCTATCAAGAAACACTTTTCCAGATACAAAATGATTCATATATGTATAAGCAGGTCAGATAAATCACATATAAGATGCTTAAGCATAGACATTCATCAAACCAATACACATGAAACACATATGGAAGAAGTAATCTCTTTATTATCAATAATGGAAAGAGTTCAGATACAACCCAACGCCTGAGACAAGGACTCCTCTGCTACCAAAGGATTCTGAGTTCCACTGCTCCAAAGACTTCTGTATAAACTCCACCAGCATAACTTTGCTCTCCAAATGTAAGTAACCCACACCCTCCCCAAGGCCTGTATTTATATGTGTGAAATAAGGCAGTTCTCGAAGGTTGGGGAAGTTGTAGAAGTTAAGGAAATTAAGTTAAATGGATTAACTAATCTCCCATTAGCGCGTGTTTTTATGTTTTAATGTTGAGACACATTCGCGGGTCTGTAGTAGAGCAACCCGCAAATGATTCGCGACTATGTATAAGCGCAACCCGCGAATACATGGATTCGCGACTTGCTACAAAGGAGACTCGCGAGTGATGTGCGAGTTGTATATAAAGAGAGTCGCGAATACATCTCAACATGACAAAAAAATGGCAAAGTGACTAGCTGGATGAGGGAAGAATGTACTTCATGACAAGCCAAGCTATAGTGTTTTGGGAAAACCTCTATCCATAAGTGTCCTTTTGTGTGCCAACATGAGGGATGTCGGCACTTGGACGGAGAGGTGCCATTCGGGTGTATAACAGATTCCCCCTAATGTGTGAGGTCAGAGGGGAACGATGGCCGAAATACATTATAATATTTATCTTTGGAGAACTCAAAAATCCAATGGAGTAGAGAGAGTACCTGAAAAAAAACATAGTAATGTCATATACAAAGTTACATCTGAGGATTCTATGTTCAATTTACTGGAACATTAGCTCCTTTACAATATTTGATTACATCATATGATACGAGTATAGAACCACGTATATTACAAAGGTGGATCGAAGCCACAAGATACAATACTTATGCGTCTTCAAAGATCTGGAAGCTATGTAGAGAAACCGAACAGAATCTTGAGAAACTTAATCCATATGTGAGAGACTAAGGTCTTCATAAAGGATCCCAAAGAACCAGTACAATCCAAGCCATGTGAATAAGGGTAAGCTGAAGTCGAACATGGAAAGGATTCAACAGTTTGTCAACCAATAAGAGATAATTGACAACTGAAGCAAAGGAATTCACCAATAATGAAAGTGAATCCTGAGGTATGATCGTCAAAACTCTAGGTCTTCGTCATCAGGAAGTACTGAAACGGAACCATGCTATGATAAGGAAGGCAACAGATCCTCCAACGAATCACAAGAGTGACTAGGAACTGGGCAAAAGAAGGGAGAGACAAATAGATAATAGATATAACAATGATGGGATCAGGTTATAGATTAGATATTGGGTAAAGTCCTTGAACAGTGAGCACAACACAGAGATAACCCAAGGCAGCATACAACAGATAGAAAGAACAACTAGACTTATCTGTCGTGTAGGAGACATGATCAGATTCCCCAGGATAATGGACAAGAGGAGGAGTAAGAAACTCAAAGTGATAGCTGAACGCAAGTATATACTGAAACATGGATATCGGAAAACAAAGAGTGCTATGTTCAAGGATGACATGCTTCCATTACTGAAAACAAGAGAAAACTTCTTCCTTACCTTCCCTGTTAAATTTTAACGAGTCCAGGAAAGTAAACTCGGTTCCCTCTTCATTGTTTAACAAGCTTGAAGAGATGGGAAAATAATGCTTGATACACTGATTCGTGGATTTAATGAGCCCGAACTAGTACATGCTCAGTTGGTATTTTCACATTTAGAGAGTCTGAAAATGCCAAAGAAGACTCCAGGGGGGTCCTTTTTTGTCCAATTTAGTCTCCTGAGGCAGAAAAAGTATAAAAAAAACCACAAAAGAACTCTCTTAACTTCTGAAGAAGAAAAGGTGAACCTTTTTCGTACTTAGTCAGGGAGGTCCAAAAAAGGTTAAATTACCACCTACCCAACGCTACTTCCAGAACAGCATAGAATAGCTTGAGTTTTACGAGTGTAAAGGAAAGCAAGATCACTCGGAAACATCCATTTGGTTACGAGAAATGGGGCTTACAACAATAAACTCGTTGCTTTGTTCTTTAGTATTTAACGAGCATGACAAAGACACAAAGTACACTTGGAATCTTTTTCATGTTTGGGTCCAGAGCATGAAAAAGAGAAAACTAAGCTCAAACCGGGTGTTCCTTTTCCGTAAATTTAGTCCCTCAGGTCCGGAAAATTGATAAACCTATACCTAAGAATACTCTTCTCAATTCAAAAGAAAAGAGAGTGATCCTTTCTCGTATTATTCCGCATGGTCTGAGAAAGAGATAACCTACCACCAATGCGGATGCCCATTCACATATTCTTAACGAGCTTGAACGGACAAGATAACTCTGCAGTTAAGTCTATTTTGAAGGAGTCAGACCTAGGCCTAAAGAAAATCCATAAGGGCAGGGAGTCCTATAAAGAGATAGCTTGTAAAAAGAGATTCAGAAGAAGCTCTATTTGGCGTGAAAAATAGCTATGAGGAAACCCCTGGGCCTGAAACAGTGACGGTATGAGTACCAAACAATGACAAGGGCATAAAAAGAGGATACTCATGAAATAAGGACCCTAGCCACGGAAGAAAAATGGTAGAGACAAGGGATTAATGGCTTAGAATACCATAGTCCGTGGCAAAACGTTGAATACTAAGGTTAATGTGGAGTGATAATAGCGAAACCACCCTATAGAAGCATCAACACTTTGTAAAAGTTGGTAAACCTGTTCCAAGGCACAAAGAGGGTGATATTAGTTAAGTGACATTTCAAACTATATAAAAAGACCCACTTTATGAAATATTATTTCTATAAATAGTTTGAAAATTAAAACATTTCTCACCATTTGAACTTTTTGAACCAAAAAGGAAAGTTTACCCTCTACCTTCGATCGATCACCGGGGACAATTGGACCGTCAGAATTGGAATCTGTCAGCTTCAGGTAATTCTATACCCTGAAATCGTCAATTTGATCTGAACAAATATTAAATTTAAAGGTTAATTCAGTATTTTGCATCATCCTAAAGTATGGAAAAGCACATTTGCAGGTTGCTAAGCGTAATAGTCGCGAATACGCGTTTCATTTGCGAGTTGTTGAAAAGGAGAGTCACGAATGACTCACAACTTGTCTAAGTAGACAGTCGCGAATGCTGCGCTATAGGGCAAACTTCAAAAAGTATGCAAAAATTTTAAATTTTTATGATGAAATACTGAATCAAATTATGTGTATTTGCCAGGAAAAATATGGTGCTGGAGTGGAGGGAAAGAGAGCATGAAATAATGGATCATGCGGTGCTCCAAAGCGTGCCCACAATACACGCATTGAGGACTTGTGGGCTGCTGAAGTTCTTTTGTACATCACCCATGCGGGCAAATGTCCGCTTACTGGAATTCATGGTCAATTACTGGGATCATGACATGGGGATGTTCAATCTTCAAGGTGAGACCTTAGAGCTTACCGTGGAAGATATATATTTCATAACCGGGTTGTCACAACGGGGGGCATCGGTGAATTTGGAGGGAACTAGCAGGGGCGGAGACCCCTTGAGTGTCCAAAACTATGTTGACATGTTTTGTACATCGGGTACACAAAAGAAGGGTAGCAATGTTATTGTTGCAGACATCCAGGATTTCACACTCCAGGTACTAGCTAGTACTATTGTGAGACTTTCAGGATCATCAGGACTACATATGGCCACCAGGAATCAAATGAGGGTAGAAGTTGATTACTTTAGAGGTTCCCTCTATGATTGGTGCTCGGGAGTGCTCCCCATCATGAAGAGGCAACTATCCGACTGCAGGAGAGGAAGATGTAAGAATTTTGGCTATGCCAGCATACTAGTAGCGTTCTTCTTCTTCGAGAGTACCAGTTATGAGCTCTGTGATACCACTACAGGTCAGACATCCCCGTTAGCCGAGGCTGAGCCGGTGGGGAGACATCTTCCTCCGTCAAGGAGGAGGAGACATAGTACACAGTGTCTACGATGATGACTTTTATATATGATGGGAACGACAGCTGTCGGCGTTGGAGTAGTTTCCATACGTTGGGATGGATTTCCGTGGTGATCCTGACCTTGTCCTCCCTCCAGGAGGAATATGGGGCGAGATGGGTAAGTGATTTTTTAATTTTTTATCATTATTAAATTTTTATGAATTTTCAAATGATAGAAGATATACATATGTACAAGTCTTAATCCTATTCATGCTTCAAAATACAGATATTGGACCAGTCCGCCCTGAATGGCACCCGTGTATGTTCGTGCACTCGGTTGTAGGAGGAGACCCAGGATTGGTCCGGGTATTAGAGGGGAAGCTAGTCAGGCTGACCTAGCGAGTACCTATGATACGGATTGAGCATATACCTACAGCCATGCAGGAGTTTGTAGTAGGAGTTCCACCGGTTTGGCTATGTTTGTTCAAGCGAGTAGCTAGAGTAGTACTGGTATATAGAGATGCGGTGGAGGCTGCCGAGGCCGAGGAGGCTGAGGAAGCCAGGGTGCCTAGAGATCATGGGGACCAAGGTGGTCCCAGTGGCCAGGGTGGCCAGGCATAGTTCTAGGGAATTTTGATGGATGATGATCCACATTTTGTATATTTTGTATATGATGGGATCTATGGATCAGACTCGATCTATCTACAGACAGATATTTTACATATATATATATATATTTTTGGTTGTCGGCTTATTTACAAGTGTTCTTTACATGTTTGCTATATATTTTATGAAATGTGTGTGAGATGCCAATCCAAAATATAATTAGCATATGCATCAGTCAATGAATTTTGGTTACATGGAATATGATTGAAAGTAAGAACTTCAAAATGTCTTTCCAATAAACGAATTTGCATGAACTGACGTAACAAGGTAGGATTTCGTACCTGATAAGCCCGATTGAGTTGGGAAACTACCAACTGAGAATCCAAACGGACCTCAAGCTAGGTGATGCCACGTGACAAAGCATCCCATAGGAGCTCAATTACAACCCTATATTCAGCAACATTATTAGAAGCAGGACCTAGACAAGCGCCACCAGCGGCAACAAGCTGTCCTATGGGAGAATAGATAACCCATGCTGCTAAAGCTAGGTTACAAGTGTGACGACTGGCACCATCAGCGAAACCTACATACATTTCGGAAGACATCTGCAACAACCAGCAGATAATATAAAAAACAAAACTGACAACCTATTGTACATAAAATACATACAATAAAAATACAAGAAAAAGTGCTAAGCCTAAGCATAGTACTTCTTCAGGTAGAGCCCATTTCTAGGCTCAGGAAGCTTATTCCCATCATAATCCACTAATTCATATGTGCCTTTACTCAATACTTTCGACACGACATAGGGTCCTAACCACATAGCCTTGAATTTTCCTGCCCCCAAGGGTTCTTTATATTGGTCCCAAAGCAAGACAAGTTCCCCTTCAGAGAAAACCCTAGGTTTGACTGTTTTATCATATTGAGATTTAACCCTATTTTTATGAGCCTAATTGGCAGTCAGCGCATCTCTACGTTGCTCATCAAGGTGTTCTAGATGTATTAGACGTTCTTCAAGCTTAGTTGTATCAGGTAACACATGAATGGCTATCTTCAAGGACGGGATTTCGCATTCAATCGGAGTAACTGCTTCCACCCCGTGAATGAGTTGGAAAGGTGAATAACCCGTGGCAGTCTTAACATTAGTTTTGTAATCCCAAAGAGCAGGATATAACATGATGTGCCAATTAGAGCGGGCTGCATCAATCGTCCGTTTAAGGATAGTTTTCAAAGTCTTGTTTACAGCCTCGACCTGACCATTTGCTTGTGGATAGTATGGAGAAGAGTGTTCTTGTCTAAATCCGAGCATTGTAGTAAGTTTCGTCATCATATTATTTTGAAAATGATTGCCATGGTCAGTAACAATCACTTTGGGAATACCAAACCTTGCAATAATTTGATTGAAAACAAAGAAAGCTGCTGTTTCCCCGTTGTCTTTGAAAGTAGGCATTGCCTCTGCCCATTTCGTAAAATAGTCAACAACGACAATGATGTATTTATGCCCCCCAGCCGAGACTGGGTTGCATGTCACATAATCGATCCCCCATTTCATGAAGGGGCCTACCGAGACAACAGGAAATAACGGAGCAGGATGCGACCGCATTTTTCTGGTGTAGAGCTGACATGGATGACAGCGCTTCATAGCTTCCACACAATCTTTAAAGATCGTGGGCCAGAAATAACCAGCATGCAATATCTTCTAGGCCGTTGCTAACCCAGATAAATAACCCCCACATGCTCCTCTATGGGAATCATTTAGGACAATCTCCGCTTCCTCATGAGTAAGGCAGCGACGCAAGATGGAATCTACCCCTCGTCGATATAATGTATCTCCTAAAATGAGGTAGTTCTTGGCATGAAGGCGTAACTTACGTCGTTCCTCCCTAGAGTAAGCGGTAGGATAGTTCAAAGTCTGGAGATATATAAGAATATCTCCGTACCAAGGATCAAAGGAGGATATAAGGAAGATGTGCTCATCTGGGAATGAGTCATCCTCGACCACTACAGTTTCTTCCGTAGGAAATTTTGCTATTAGCTCAGCAAAAACTAAGGACTTTTTAGACTTAGCAGATTGGAAATCCAAGTCAAACTCTTGGAGAATGACTATCCACTTGTTAAATTTCCCCCCAACAATCCGTCAGGATAAGACATATTGGAACGGATTCACATCCGCCACTACTGTTGTGGTCCTCAGTAAAATGTAATGGTGCAACCTCTGCACACCATAAACAACTGCTAAGGCTAACTTCTCGACGTGGGAGTATCTAAGCTCAGGTCCAGCTAAAGCACGACTAAGATAATAAATGACATGGTCAACGAGCTTATCGTCCTCCTGAACTAGCACTACCCCAATGGTCGACTTCGACGCGGCCAGATATAATATAAAATACCTAGAATAATCTGGTGGACGTAATAAAGGAGCCGACAACAAAGCTTTTTTCAATGCCTCGAACGCAAGTTGTGCGGTTTCATCCCATACAAAAGGAGTGTCCTGCTTGAGCAAGCGCATGAAACCTTTAGTGATCTTGGCATAATTAACGATAAAATGTCGAAGAAAGTTGGACTTTCCTTGCAGGCTTTGAAGTTGCCCGAGAGAACGAGGAGGAGGCAGATTTACAATGGCCTCAACTTTCAATGGATCCACCTGAATGCCTCTACTAGATACGATGAATTTGAGTAATCTTTCTGACTCGACACAGAAAACACACTTGTGGGGATTCAAGCAAATTTTATAGTATCTGCATATTTCAAAAATCAACCTCAAATGATTTGGATGTTGGACCCTCTTGCGAGAATGTGCAGGCAGATCATCAAGGTACGGTTTGACAATGGATTTTATGTCATGAAAAGCAAAGTTCATGGCTCGTTGAAAGGTAGCCCCAGCATTTTTCAATCCAAAGGGCATTTTTCTATACGTGAATGTACCCCAAGGGCAAATGAAAGCAGTTTTATGTTGGTCTTCCAGTTTGATTTGGATTTGATTGTAGCCGGAGAAACCATCCATAAACGAGAACACCTCACTCCCTGCACACGCATCTATGATCTGGTCAATGAATGGTGTGGGGTAATTGTCCTTAGGACAGGCTTTATTGAGGTCTCTAAAGTTTGTACAAATGCGAATAGTCCCTTGCTTTTTATCAACAGGAACAGGGTTGGACACCCATTCAGTCAAAGCGATGGGATATATAAAACCAGCTTTCAACAGCTTTTCAACTTCGGCCTTCATAGCCGCCGCTTTACGTGGGTTCATGGGCCTTAATTTCTGTCGAACTGGCTTAGCATCAGGATAGGTTCGGATTTCATGTTGGAAAATAGATGGATCAATGCCTGGCATCTCCTCATATGACCAGGCAAAGATATCGTGGAATTCCTTGAAAAGGGCAGTGTAGATGGAAATCTCCTCCGGAGAGTAGTTTGCACCTATATAGATGTTTTCCATGAAATCTGGATTCACAGAGATATTGATCGGTATAGTGGTAGAAATGTTTGCCATATTCCCCTCAGCAAACACCCCTTCCCTAGGAAAAGAGTTGATAGGTACCTCAATATCATCTGACAGTCTCACTTTAAACTCTTGGTTTTCTATCTTGCTTAGATCTGGAAGAAAATAGGATCGATGATGAAGATCCTCACAAATCTTATCATGCCCACTCATAGCTTCCAGAATAGCTTCATCGGAAGGTAAAATGGTATCTAAGCAATATATGGAATGTGAAGAGTTTTCTGCCCATGCGGGCAAATAGACTTCTTCCAGATCATCTGAGACTGATAGAGGATCTAGAATGGGATCAACAGTAGCTTCAGTGATGGCTTGATAAGCTACCTCCACTGCCGATAAGGGCACTTCTGGTTCATGGGGAGTTGGGAGGACCCAAGGATCAGTCCTATCGACAACTGTAGCGATGGACTTCCCCACAGTAGTAGAACCAATGTAGTTCACTGGGGTTTGAAGATCGAATGTGCCCATTAATGATGCGTACATTCCATCCCCCAAGCTCTGTGCAGCAGGTTTGGCCTGATCAACCAATGGCACAGTGGAATCCTTAGACTCTAAATGACCTTTTTAGGTAAAATCAAGTTGGTCAACAGTAACCAACTTGCCCTCATGTGGAAAAACCATGACACGAAGAACAACCGATGCAACAACAGACATTGCATAAGTCCAATTCCTTCCCTGAAGCAAATTGTAGTCCAAGGGAGCATCAATCACTTCAACTTCAACAGACACTGCTTTGCCTGCTAACTTAATCTCAAAAGCTGGCAGGATACCATGAGGACGGAAGGATCTTCCATCGAAAGTAGTAAGTAAAGTGTTTGATGGGACCAGCTCTGGGGATCCAAGAGCTTTCCAGCAGGCCAGGGACATAACACATGCAGAGTCTCCCTCATCAACAACTACCCTTCTAATGGTATTACCACCATGGAAGACATCTATTGATAGGGCTACATGGTAAGGCAAGGGAATTTTGACATCAGACATATTGAATTTCGCCATGAGACTCGAAGAATCAATGCTACCTAAAGCTGCTAAGAGAGCATCCCGCTGGGCAGGACAACTCTGTAACACCTCTAAAGCTGACATTGCACACGGGGTTTGAGCTAAATATTCAACCACTGAGTAGTTTGAAGTAGCCATAGCATTGGGGTTATGCAAGGTCTTCTTGAAAACACCTTTCGGTATCTTTGGCATAGTTTCGGCAGGCTTCTCTATTGTGAGAGGGTTGGAAGGTTCACCTACAGCTTTACCCTTCTTAAGAGTCTCGTTCTCATAGATTTTGTTCCTGGTTTGCAACAAAGTCAAAGATCGAACCATGTTGATATAATTAGGGCCAGGGGCAGTTTGAGTGCCCCTTGCTACATTAGAAGCTGAAGCAGTGTTCTGTCCTTGGGGAAAAGGATCCTTTAGGACAGCTGGTTGTTGAGCTTTGAGCAGCTTTTGGGCTTGATCCATAAGGGGACAAAGGTGAGTAAGGTGGTCCTCTTGGCACAACTTACAAGGGAACTTGACCTTCTTCTTTTCTTTTTTGCCCCCATCATCATTGTTCGTGGGCTTTGGCTTGTTTTGGTTTCCCTCTCCTTTCTTACCTTTCTTTTTCTTCCCGCCGGGCTGTTGATTGCCCTTCTGAGAGGTTTGAGCAAAGACATTTGCATTCTGGGGAGAGGGGGCAGCCTTTGATGCCTCTACCGTAGACTGTTTGACAGACAATTGGTGAAGTTGTTTAGTCAAAGACTCTACAGTGGGAGTGTTAACAGACCCAACCACACCATCGGCATGGGGTCCAGGCTTAGGCTTCTCCGCTTCGTGCAAAGGCCTCGGTGCCTCAGGGATGATCTCATATAAGATACCAGACTGTGAATAAATAAAATTTAACTGCTGGGCCCTGAGTATGGCTTCTTCTTCATTTGTTACTCCTGATGTGGAAACATCCTTAGATATGTATGGCAATAGTGATTTAAGGAACCATTCTAATAGAAACTCAGGAGGAATGGTGGCTTTGATAAGACTCTTTTTCCTCCTCCACTCTTGGATATGATCCGAGATGTGGGTAGCATTGTTTTTTCTAAAAGTATACAACAAGTCCGTTCCAAAATCGTATCAAACCGGAAGCTGAAAGTGGCTAAGGAAAGCAGTAGCCAAATCCCAGAAACTACTAAAAGCAACAGAAGGCAATTCAATATACCATTTTGAAGCCGTACCTGTCAAGGTCCTCTGGAATAGTCTCAATCTAATTGAATCTTCATTCAACGAATTGGAAGAACACCATCAGTGAAAAGTGGTGGCATGTGCCCCAGGATCTTCACCAGCTTTACCTTCGAATTTAGGGATATCCGAGGGCAACTTGGTGGGAACAGGTGGCCACAAGGGGTCATGCCTCACCGGGTCATTCATCAATTTTGACAAGTCTGGAAAGTTTAAAGTTGCCAGAAAAGGAAGTTTGGGCTTAACCGGGGCACTAGATGTGCCAACTTGGGGATTTGTGGGACCTGCCCCCGAATGCCCATGGGTAAAAGTGGGGTTTCCCCCAGCCATCGATTGTGAAGTGGGAAGGTTTCCTTGAAACATATTCCATCCGTAAGCCATAGGATTTTGTGTGGGAGGTGCAGTGTAAGTGGTTCGGGCCGTCCCCATAGAAGTAGGGGTCTGAAAGACTGGAGCAGGTATCCCTCCGCTAAACAAGGAAAAGGGAGAGCTCGTGTATGGGACCAAAATAGGGGTTTGGAAGCTCTACCCATAAGAGGTTTTGCTCCCAAACTGCACTCCTACATATGAAGGAGATGGACCTACGTATGGACTGGATGGGGGAATGTGCCCCCCATTCCAAGGAAAACCTTGGACATATGCCGAGGATCCTACCGGACCACTCTGGGTAGTGTAAGGGAAGGAAGAAGGAATGGTAGGTATACTGGGGATCCCAGCAACCGTGCTACCAGAAGTACCTCCTAGGTTTGAGTGAACCGGTGGTTGAACCACCAGGCTCACTGGAGTCAAAGGTGTAGAAGGAAAACTAGATCTAGGGGCACTTACCGGGGAAGGTAGTACCCCTTCAACTGGAAGGGTTGAGGTAAACACAAAATATATTTCTTCCGCAGAAGACATGACTCTACCCACAGGGACACCTAGCACTGGTGAATCAAATGATCTAACCTGCACGATCACAGGATCGTTCAAATCAGTCAAGGGGGAGTTAAAATTTCTTGCAAACTCGTCAGTCTGCAATTCTTCTATCTCGACTGTATCAAGATTAAAGTAGTTAGCAATGAGTTCTGGTTCACCAACAACCTCACTTATTCCTACAGGTTCAAATGAACCCTCTGTGTCTAATCTCCACCTTTGAGGTAAAGGTGGAGGCTCCAATGCAGTGATAGGAGGAAGGTTTCTCAACCTTCTCGACCTTCTAACAGGTTGGTCCTCCAGAATTAAAAATTTTAAAAATCACACCCTAAGGCCAACTAAACACAGGAAAAACCACAGAGCATACACTAAAAGTTCCTAGAGTCTCAAGCAATCAAACCAGGGTAAAAGATATACTTTCCTGAAGAAAGCTGATGAACGATTACTTGGCGTCCTTGAGGTGGTTCTTAGGCACAAGCGGAGGAATCACCCACCGCCCTCCTACACTTTCCACAAGGGTTACCTTCCAATCCCGTTCAAGGTGAACCAGAAATAACCTTCCAGTTTACCTAGGTATGAACCCTAAAAGACAAGAGAATAAAGGATACCTTGGTAATACTAGCTATCTGGGGGGACAGTTGTCAGCCGAACTCATACGCATGGGTAGGGTAGCTGAGCTTGAAACTCTGTCTAGGATAGAATCCCCAGATGTGTAAAATTCCTGGGTTACGTTTTGACAAGGATTCAGAGGGTTATCTCCTCTGTCCAAGCCTCCACGCGGCCTAGTGCTTAACTCCCGTTTGAGAGGAGATTCCTAGATACAGTGATAGAGTCAAGGAATTACCTAAATAAAAGTCCACTACGTCTGAGTTTATAACTTGTGGGAAGTTTACACTTCCTAGCCCACAAGTCTAGCCTAAGCTAGTAGGTGAAAGGCCACTGAAAATAAAAACTTACTAGTAAATTTTAATTTATGCGTTTATTTTAAAGGGTTGTTCTTTACTCAAGAGGAAATGGAGTGGTATACTTTATGATGTTTTGACTCAAACAAGAAATAAATGAAAGTAAAGGTGTATTCAAAGCAAAATTGCCATTATAAAAATAAACTTCTTTTTAATTTTTGCAAATATGTATTGAAGAATTGAAAGCAACGATGAAAGAAACTAAGCCTATGTTTTTGTAGTTTTTGATATAATATTTTTAAATTGAAATAAACACTACTTATGCAAAAATCACAATGCAAAAGCTTTAACTATGTTTTCTTTTCACTTTTAAAAGTAATCAAAATTCTACTATGCATCTACAATGCACTATGCTTGAGCAAACTTGACGCTTATAAACTGTATAAAAGTAACAAACTAAAGCAAACAGGCTGATAGAACCAATAGACAACCAATAAAGGAAGGCTAGGAACCCTAGCTTGGGTGCTAACAATGACAAAGAATCACTGCAGACTTACACAGGCAAGTGAAAACCAGCGACTGTCAGAAGACATACTGGAAAAACAGAGCCCAAGACCTTGATCACTGATCTGGACTAAGACACTTTAACCCACAACCCAAAATAGGCCAAAACACTTCAGTATGCAAGAAGTAAACAAGCCAAGCAAAAAGACTCAAGAGCTTCCGAAAAAGCAAAGAAATGTGATCACCAACAGTATTCAGACCCACTACATAGCATTCTTAAAGAAATACCACTCAGAAATAGGGACCAAATAAAGAAAAGAACAAGCAAAACTTATCTTAAAAATCCCCACTTCCAGGAGTATTCGCGACTGTCACTAAGAGCAACTCGCGAGTGACTCGCGACTGTCTAGTATTACAACCCGCGAATGCAGACCAGTATTCGTGACTGTCTAGAAAGACAACCCGCGAATGGGTATAAATTTTTTCTCAAAAACTCAAGAAAAAACCATAGACTTTCAAATGCTGAAGCGAATAAGAACTAGGATAAAAATCACAAACAGACTCATAAGCAAAACTGGTCAGGAGGACAGAAAACAACCTACAGTAGTCCGAGCTCCCCAGCGGAGTCGCCAGTTCTGTTGTACAGGATTATGCACCTAATAACCTAAGGTCTGGGGTTACCAACATACTCAATTACTTGCAGACAATTGACTTCTAAAGTACAGAATAAGAAATAGGAAGATCAAAAGGACTTACTTGTTAAACGAAGGTCGATCCTTGCTAATCTTCTTCTT
Source organism: Pseudotsuga menziesii (assembly GCA_001517045.1). Lineage (NCBI taxonomy): Eukaryota > Viridiplantae > Streptophyta > Pinopsida > Pinales > Pinaceae > Pseudotsuga > Pseudotsuga menziesii. Next base: position 194,906 of record LPNX010107559.1, read on the forward strand.
CTCTGTTCTACTTCCAAAGTCTTCAATATTGCTCCTCTTTCACCTGTCAAGAAACACTTTTTCAGATACAAGATGATTCATATATGTATAAGCAGGTCATATTAATCACATATAAGATGCTTAAGCATAGACATTCATCAAACCAATACACATGAAACACATATGGAAGAAGTAATCTCTTTATTATCAATAATGGAAAGAGTTCAGATACAACCCAACGCCTGAGACAAGGACTCCTCTGCTACCAAAGGATTCTGAGTTCCACTGCTCCAAAGACTTCTGTATAAACTCCACCAGCATAACTTTGCTCTCCAAGTGTAAGTAACCCACACCCTCCCCAAGGCCTATATTTATATGTGTGAAATAAGGCAGTTCTCGAAGGTTGGGGAAGTTGTAGCAGTTAAGCAAATTAAGTTAAATGGATTAACTAATCTCCCATTAGTGCGTGTTTTTATGTTTTAATGTTGAGACACATTCGCGGGTCTGTAGTAGAGCAACCTGCGAATGATTTGTGACTATGTATAAGCGCAACCCACGAATACATGGATTCGTGACTTGCTACAAAGGAGACTCGTGAGTGATGCGCGAGTTTTATATAAAGAGAGTCGCGAATACATCTCAACATGACAAAAAAATGGCAAAGTGACTAGTTGGATGAGGGAAGAATGTACTTCATGACAAGCCAAGCTATAGTGTTTTGGGCAAACCTCTATCCATAAGTGTCCTTTTGTGTGCCAACATGAGGGATTTCGGCACTCGGACGGAGAGGTTCCATTCGGGTGTATAACACACTGACACAAAATGAGACTATGGACTTGTGCATGGTCTCATCCACCACCGCTGCACCCAAACAACAAACACAGCCGCAGCCCCAACCACAACCACAACATCATCCACAGCTGCAACACCAACAATAGCCTCAACATCATCTGTAGTAGCAACATTACATGCTGCCACAACCATCAGGGAGTTATCTGGGCTCATCTCCAGTCCATACGATTCCCTTCCTCTTTCCCCCACCTGGTGTCATGAGCAAGCCGGTAATGGCCACCTTAAGCCTACCCAACTTTACATTGGGAATTTTGGTGTGGTATCTTGATCCACCAGCTCAACCACCAATGCCCCAGGTTGTTTTAACCCTGGTACAACCCATTGCGGTAGAGTCTCACCCTCCACCTGGCCCGCAAAAGCCAACCACCATACCTGCACCCACATCGCCCCACCGGAAAAGGGCTAGGGGAAAGAATGCCAAAGCCACCACAGAACCTCGGCAGATCCCACCTTGTGTTTTCTGCGAACAATAGGGCCACCCAACTTAGAATTTCCATGAATTCCAATGATCCATGCACATTTGGATGCCATGGACACAACCGAAAACGTCCCCATGGTTGAACTTCCAACCGTGCCAATAGTCAGAAACAAGTCACTGAGAAAAAACCATGCTTGTGCCCTCTGTGGTTTGTATGGAAACTATTCTCACCACTACCAAGACTTGCCCAAGTTCCAGATGGCTTTAGCCAACCTTAGACAACATTCCCTTGAATCTGAGATCACCCTGATCGAAGAATTTCACCCACCACCTCCTTCTTCAGACACCGTGTCCATTTACATGATGTCCAGTTGTACCGACCCTCTTGTCTCCACCACCACCAATGGTCCATCAGACCTATCTCTTCCATTGTTTCTGCAACCGTAGCTCCATCCACAGCTGCAACCTCAGTCACAACCTCAACCTCAATTACCAGGGAAACAGTGGGGTTCATTCCCAATCAATATTTTCCTTTTCCCTTTCCTTTTCCTACCATCCAATATCATGAGTAATTTTGTCTTGGAAACCTGCAATCTACAGGATTTCACACTGGGAGATCCTATGTGGTACCTTGAACCACCTACCATACCTCTGAGGCCACAAGATGTGTTGACTCATGTCTATCCAATTGAGATGATGTTGCACCTACCTCCAGGTCCATCAAAGACTCCTCTTGCCTCTAGGCCTGCCCTTCTTCCTCCAACAAAGACTAGGGGCACGACCACAAAAACCACAACCAATACCATTTACCTGATCTCTAGCACTAGTTCCCTTCCATCTCGTCGGTTGTGGAAGATCCACCTGATCTATCCTAGCACCACTTGCACGATGACGGAGATATATGTAAGACCACCTTCGGTTTTACCCCATTCCATTTAAACCATAGTGTGGAATCCGTTCTTCCCATAAAATACTAGATTCTGCCATCCTGCCTTGCCAATGACCTTCGTCTCGGCAAGGGGGCATACCTCTTCGCTGACTTAGACAGTCGACTGTTGAAGAATCTGCACAACGGGCTCCACCTCAAGAGAGACTATGCCTGATATAACCACTATGAGTCCCTTATAGCATAGTTTTTTCCCTTTTTTTGTTTTGTAATGTTTTTACCACAAATCAAAGACCCCCATTTGGGGGCAGCACCATTAGCTGCTAATCTAGATTCACCTGTAGCTTGTTCGAGACACTTCTCACACCTCCGAACTCAAATTTCCACCCTCTATATCCTTATGAGACCATTGTCTCATGTTTAACAAACAAATTTCGAGACCGCTTTCCAAAAGTTACCTCAATTTACGAGCCACATCATGGTGATGCAAGTGTCTTTGGACTTGTACTTGCATCACACTTGCCTACCGCTACTCATGCGGGTTCTCGGGCCACTGCCCGTTAAGGGTTACCATTTTTCTTTTTATTTTGTATTTTAACACATAGTTGTCTTCTTTATCCACTGCACCTTACGTGGACCTTTGGACCATTGTCCACAAAATGATTTATTTTTCTTGCATGTATTTGGAATATAAATGCCCCCGGACTTGCACTCACATCACATGTAGTCAATTCCGTTCACCACAACTCACACACACACTCTCCTGACCTCTGTTTGAGAGCCACTTCAGTTTGCATGCCTCTGCCGCACCGACTTGCGAGCCTCTGCCGTGATCTATCCCGTGCATGTATTGGTATTTTTGAGAGCCTTTTGCTTCATCCATACTACGCAGATGACCTTTGGACCACTGTCCACCGTCCCGACATGGGGCACCGCCTGTGCCACCACAATCGGTTGACCATACTGGAGTTTCATTTAAAGCTCTTTCATGACTCCTAAAAACAATGAAAATATAGCCAAGCGCAACTACTTCCTTTCCCGCTCACTAAAGTATAGGAAATGGCGTCTACATTGTCTCGTTCACCTCCTTTTGCGGACCATGTAGACCATCAAATGAAAAGGACCCCCTTGGCATATTCCAGCCAAGACCATTCCCCTCTGCATACTTTTATGCTTTCTCAAGCATAGGGGCCGCACTTTATGAAAAAGCTCACCACGGGTTGTCGTTAAGCTCTTTTCTAGCCTTCTCATCAAGAAAATATTGCCGAGCAACCTTGGTTTCGTTCATGCTCGTAAAAGTATCTGAATGACTGTCCAGTCAGTATAGGTTTGACCTTTTTTGGCCTAATTGGATTACCAACGGTAAAGAAGTCTTTAATCCCCCAAAGGATGGGCGAGCTCTCCTATGTATACTTTTATCCTTTTTCGGGAATAGTATACTACCAATGAAAAAAATCTCCCACTGGAGTCTTCTTCGTTCTTTCAGACTCTCTAAAATTGAAAGCACCATCAAGCATTTACTTTCTCGGGCTCGCCAAAAATCCATGAGATCGTACCATAACGGTGTCCCTAGACACCACCCCACAGAAAACAATTTGGCAGCATTCCCCCTTTGGGTCGCCTTTGTTTAGATTACTCTGCAATGTGTCTTCCTTGGATCCCATCAATATCAAAAGTGTCCACCTCCTCCAAGTATTTCCCATCTGCAGTAACATTCCCGGTATTACAGCTATGATCCCATTCCCATGAGTTAGTTTCATTTGCTTCCTAGTCCACCCTGCCGTCATACTCTAAACAAAGGAAGTTTGAGTCTACCACACTCCCCCTTCCCCTGTTCAATTCTTTCCCTCCCCCTCCCCCCCCCATTCAGTGGGTCAGTCCGCAGATTGTCTCACACCTTTCGGTTATTTCCCTCGCGCTTCTGGTCAAGGAAACATCATTGCCTTGACTAGGGGCAGGTCTCCCTCTTCGACGACAACACACATATTCTAGAGGATAGACCCAGAGGTCCATGTACCTTGGTTTCATTAACATCATTGATGAGTTCCTTGGACCACTTGAGAGGAGTGCTTAGTGCCTCTCGGGATGGTTGTTTCTCATGTGCTCGACTTCAAATACATCATCGCACCATTGATATTCGTACAGGGTTTGGTCCGTGCAGTATTTGGTCAAAGACCCCAGATGTCACCTGACTCTAGCACATTGATGAGTCTATTCAAGGGACCTAAATAGGTTATGTCCCTTGTGATTTTTGGTTTGCGTTGGAGACAGTTTTCAGAAGCCCCAGCAATGCTTCTATATAGATTTATGATTGATGCAACATACTTGTACCACAGAGACTCTGATTCTCAATCAGCGAGTCCATACAACTATGTACCGTCCCAGACCCAGCAGGCCATCAGCCATGAAGATATAGCATTCCATGAGAATGCCATGGGTCCAAGGTACCATATCAGTATTGTATTCAGCCTCACATTGAGGCAACCATTATTGTATCATCAGTTGTATATGATCGGCTCTTGTATTTTAGAGCATAGATCAAATTATTCTTTTGACATTGTCACGAGCATGGGGATGTCTGCCTTGTCCATATACATGTCACACATTATTTGTATCTCACCCATTGATGGGAACCATATTAATACAAAAACCAAAAGCCACCATGCCCCAGCCCTAGAAGCACCACCTCTATGCAGCAAGTCCTATGATGTCCATCAGCCATACGATGAGCTCCTACCCTCACACATAAGGGGGCAATCTGTTAACCCAAAAAATCCCTCACTCAGCTCTACATGGCCTACACCACCCAAGGACACCCATACACAACCTTTGTAACACCCCATTACACCCCCACACCCTCAAAAAGGCTTAAAAATGAGTAAAAGGGCTTAAAAACCCCAAAAAGGAGCCTAAATAACTCTCCTAGGGGCTAAATCCTCCAAAAAGGGGCTAAAACCCCTCAAAGGAGCCTAAAACCCTAAGAGGAGCTAAAGTTAGGGCAAAAGGGGCTAAAACCCCTCAAAGGAGCCTAAAACCCTAAGAGGAGCTAAATTTAGGGCAAAAGGGGCTAAAAGCCCCAAAAAGGGGCTAAAGCCTTGACCAAGGGCTTAAAACACTAAAATTCCCCAAAAAAGCTATAAAAAGAGGGTGGGGGGTCACTCTCAAACAACTTCACTCTTACATACTGTTATGCTGCCCGTGGATGCCTTGATACCTCTTTGCCTCTCAAGCCACCCACATCCCCCTCTCTTCCACTCATCTTCCCCATTGAGCCATAGCTCCTCCATTGCTGAGTGAGATAGGGAGGTGCTTCTTCTAGCCAGGGCATGGTGGCCCATTTCACCAAAGAAGAGGTATAATATAGTTTTGTTCATGTGTTTGTTTTGTTAGTTAAGTTGTTTTCTGACCATTATTTGTTTGCAAGTTTGACCTCTAACATGTTTTGCAGGTTTATTGTAGCTTAATAGTTGTTTGCAGGTAGCCATGGCAAAGACCTAACCTTGTTTGCAGAGGGGCTCACGGCCATTTTCTTTCTATCATTTGCTTTCCTTTCTGTTCAGTTTATTTTCTGGATTTTCCACACGCAGGAACCTACCCTTCCATCCTATAGATGAAAGGGAGCCATTCCTGCCCCTGTAGCAAGGAGAAATACCTGCTACAGCCATTACCAGGTCTGGTACCTGCAGCTATACCACCAGTGCTTATTCACAATATTTATATCATGGATTTGTATAGCATCAATATTTCCATCTATCGTAGTCATATTGTTTTCAGAACTAGAAGTTTTCATACTTACATAGTATTCTCTTGACGTTACCCTTTATTTACTATGATCCATCATAAATACAATGGATTAGATTGATAAGAACATCTCGTTATTATCTCCTATGATAAAACAAATCATATTGGTTTTAGATGTTACTTGATTGATTGGTCTCTTACGAGGGGTTACAGATTCCTAACACCAACACATTGATAATAGATTTTTTTCCTAGCCTTCCTTCACAAGGCTATTGGTCACCTGCACGGTGTCACCAACATCTCCAACCATGCTGTTATGCCCTTGGTCCTGCAATTATTGCCAATGACCACAATATCATAGACAACAATCAATTATCAGTAGTGGTTCATTGCATATGTAAAACCTTATTATTTTTACTCTTATGCAATATTATATGCATGCAACCATTTTCATTTGTACTACATTTATTAATATGCCTACTAACGCATATGCATCTGAACTATCAAATCTCTTGCATTCCTAGCATTCCTATGCCAATATTTTTGTGTAGGGGATTCACAAAATATACATATATAAAAGTAAGAGTTGAAAAGTTTTCCCTTAAACTAGATTGTCCAATCTATACTAAAATCGACCTCTGTGTCAATTGATATGAAGAGTTCGATCAATCATTCGTACCCAAATTTACCGAGTTGATGCCATGTTCCCTTGTGACAGTCTTTAATGCACCATTTCTCGATCTAGTTGGGTTCTTAAAATTAACAGAATTGCTAAACCAACCCAACCCGACCAAAGGTACCTCTAGCGCTCAACGAAGAGTGGACTTCAACCTTCGATGAAATGGATTTCATGTGAATTCCACGTGTAGCCTCTACTGTTAGCCCACCTGCTAGTTGAATCTGCGGAACCATTTAGGACCATTAGATCTTGATCTACCCAGATCGACGGCGGACTTCAATTACTATAGATCAGTTTACACTAAAATTTTACATCCATTTAGATTGTTAACCCGATTTCTAGTTGAATCTGCGAAATTACTGACAACCTTCAAATCCAAATCGATAGTGGAATTCAAACACAATAGAGTGGATTCTATATAAATTTTGCGAACATCAGAATTTTGATTGTTTGTGCTAGTTCTTACTGCAAAATAGCTGAGGACCATTGATCTAGTTTCATGATCAAACTCGTCCGTTGATCGAAAGATTCTTTGTAGTGATTACTTTCCAATTGCACAATTTAATGTCATTTTAACCTCCTCGCTCTTTCAACTAGTGAAATTCCTTCAGACCATTGATCTCCGTGCCTGCATATCCACACCATACGATCCTCAAGTATATGAATGAGGAAATATCCGCTTATGTCGTTTGCAATTCTAGCTCGCGAAATCTCTCCTTAGCCGTAGATCTGGTTTTGCCACGATCTTAACCTTCCACATCGATCCTTGTAGTGATCAATCGTTGATCCAGAACACTGCAACAAGGTTATTCTAAACATATTTCATTCATGGGATCCTTACCATCCATTCGATTGGTCAGGAAATCGATCAACAAACCTCTGTTTCTCTTCCTTTCAAAAGTCCTGAATTCACACCCGGGCTTATCATTCCTTAACAGAGGATTGAACAAACATCCATTTCATGAAACTGCACATCCTGATAGAGTTATAAATTTTTACGCAGAGATTATGGCCAACTAGGATTTTTCATACCCTCTCTATCCTACCCATACCCATATACAATTTTCGTTTCCTTCTGAAGTTTAAAAAAAAAGGATCCCTAATTAATAGGCATACTTCTATATATAGCCAACATAAGCCATCTAAGACTGAATATTTCTCTATTATAAAGTATTCTCATCCTATAGCTAAGGCATGCAATGTTATTGTTTTTCTATTGCATTCATGTACCCACTTTCTTTTCTGCAAGGTATATACCTTCCTTTAAGCAACGCACTTGCTAAAACCCCTTACCTTCTTAGCCATGTAAGTAAAGGTTTTATCAAATGATCCATTATTACTTTATTCTCTGCTAACCAGTCTATGTCAATAATCATATGTAACTACATGTCTACTACAACATATTCATGAATCCAAATTTAACAATATTAGATTTAATGATTTACAAGGATACCAGGATTCTTATTCGTTCTATTCACTAATAGGTTACGTATTCACTTAACAGGGACGAGTTTACTTACAATGCATTTTTACTTCACAGTAGCACCTTTTTGTTCCTTTGGATATCCAAGTAAACACACCGAGTGTTAACAGTCCTCTAAGTGCTCATCCGAGCTATCCAACACCATAATAATTAGATGTAAAACAATCAAATTATACCTTATGGTCTTGTACTTCATCTTCACCGATCACCTAAAATATTGTATCATACACAGCTAAGTTATATGCAATAATCCTCATCTAATTGAGGCTCAAAAAGGTTATCAAAACATACCTCTTTTACCTCATTACAAAGAATTCTTCTAAAAAATCATTCAGGAGGCCATTATTCATCAGCTAAAACCGGTCATACAATGACCTTTATGCATACCTAGTTGTCAATTTCTGACATCTTACCTCCTTAGTCCTATATCCATCGTGCAATGTCCACCAAGGATACCCATACATGCATTAATTACCATACAAGCATCCCTTGTAGTACACCAATCAACTCATCAACCATCATACACCCATTAGAATACCTTGATCAAAATCCATCAAATTAATACAAAACCAGAGTACATAACCAGGACTTATTGATCAAAATATGTTTATCATTTAGAAAAGGTAGTTGCTACCTCGGTTTTCTCTAGCAGAACTAAATTTTCCTAAAAGGAAACAGGGTTGAAACCCGTGGCTCTGATACCATGTGTAACATCCCCATATAACCTGCTCAAAATGCAAATACAAATTTTTGTTTTCCAAGCATGGTTTCTTTCTCAAGGGATTGGCTATAATTCTTCAAAATACCTTAGGGTTAAGCTTAAAAGGGTAAACACCATAAATTTCCACAATCAAACATAGGACTTAAACCTTTGGCTTTCCGCTTCCGCACTTCTGTTGTGCGGAAGGAGGAAGGTGGAAGCCTTAACACTCCTATGGCTTATACGTCTGTCTTTCTGCTTTTGCACTTCCACTATGTGGAATGTGGAAGATGGAAGCTTCACCAATCATATGTCTTAAACACTTGGATTTCCTCTTCTGCACTTTCGCTATGCAGAAGGTGGAAGCGTCAACATTCATACGTATTAACCATTTGGCTTTCCACTTCCGCAGTTCCTCTATGCGGAATGTAGAAGGCAGAAGCCTTAGCATTCACACAACTTAAACATTTGGATTTCCGCTTCCGCAGTTTCGCTATATAGAATGCGGAACAGGAAGTCGGAAGCCTAACATCTATATGACTTAAACATTTGGCTTTTCGCTTCTGCACTTTTGTTATTCGCAATGTGGATGGCAGAAGCCTCAACATCCATATGACTTAAACATTTGGCTTTCCACTTCCGCACTTCCGCTATGCGGAGTAAAGAAGGTAGAAGCCTCAATATCCATATAAATTAAACATTAGGATTTTTGCTTCCGCACTTCTGCCATGTGAAATGCGAAAGGCGTAAGCCTCTATACCCATATAACTTAAAACATTTGAATTTATGCTTCCATACTTTCGCTGTGCGGAATGCGGAAGGCGGAAGCCTCAACAATCACACAACTTAAACATTTGGCTTTCTGCTTCCGTACTTCTGCTGTGTGGAAAGCAGAAGGTGAAAGCTCTAACATTCTTCACTCTAAAATTATTCTTTCTGAAACCAACACACATAAAAACATAATGACAATAAAACAGAGTAGGTGCATTCCAACTCCAAGGATCTATGCATCCAGGGTAGTCATGGCCACTTAGAACAATAGTTTTTCTCTTTGGGGAAGAATAATAAACATGAATGCAAGAATATCAAGCATAGTATGTGTGACCGGTCATGAGAAATCTATAAACCAAGGAAACCATAGTCATTCCAAAAAACAGGGCATGAACATTCATCAACTCATGAGCAATGCTCCTCTAAATAGGCTTAGATCCATTCTTTGTCACTTTTCAACATGATAACACCCAGTCATATACACATTCCAGAGCTCATTATTCGAAGGGAAAAATACAGTATACTATTGATGTATTTGTAACTTTAGAATGTATTCACTTGTATATCTTATGTATTGTACCCCGATGTTTATTCCAGGAAGTATCTGTAATGTAATTGAGTCATGTCATGCCCCGATGTTTTGATCTGGAGATTCAATAATGTAAACAAGTCATGTAAATTCATTGTGGTTAAACTTCCATTTTAAGTCAGGGCTATAGTCCCCACAATTGTGTCAAGGTTAACCCTCCTTGTTGATCAGAGGGAAAAGTCCCCACAATTGTGGGGCACTAGGGTTATTAGACTCTCCTAGAGATGTCGACCCTAGTAAGTAATTGTTAAGTGGGGCCGACATGTTGAAGTGGACATCAAGTGAATGAAAGAATATAAATAGAGAGTGAGCCTCTCTATTTATCACACACACACTCACTCACTGGGGCGCATGAGTGAGAGAGGAGAAGCTCTATCAAGTGAGAGAGAGAGAACAGTTGTGGAGATCATCTTTTATGTTTTCGGGTTTTACTACTGCCATTGGTGCTCATTCTATATTTGAGGAAGGTGCAAGGTTTTCTCCTTTATGGTTTCCCCGAGGAAAATTATTTGTCTCTTGTCTCTTGTGTTTATTGTTGTGCATGTTATTCTCTTAGATAAGATCCTAAGATAATGTTAGCTTGAATGATAAAAATCTAACATGTTATCATAGCTAACCTAAGAAGAAGACATTGTGCAGTAGTAGAAGCTAGGGCTTCTTACTTTTTAGGTCTCTCTCCACAATCCATCAGCAAAAGTATGCTAGGCTGACTCTCCATTGAAGGGCGCATCTTTCTGTCGAAGCAGAATTCGATTCCAAACATTTTCAGTTTTTGGTGCGGGAAATTAGGGCTTCTTACAGAAGAGGAATTTTTGAGTGAGCCCAGCATAGGATTTATCTCCTCATAAAAATCAAATTTTAGAGCCCCGGGTCAAGATTTTTGGTTGGGTGAAACTCCAGGAAAGTCAAACCCTAGTTTGACCTCGGGCTGGAAAAACCCTAAATACTAAAAAAGATAAGTTTTGGTACATTTGCTATATCTAGGAATTTCAGAAGTCTTAGGGGCCTAAACTTTCATAGGTAGAATATAAAATTCTAATGTACATTGTGTCCAAGTTTCAGCCTCATATTCGCTATATTCTAGGATATATGATTCCTCCAAGTTAGGGTTCCAGCCTCTCCTAGGATTCATCCCCAAATAGGACACCTAGGGAGAATTGATATATCTCGAGATACAAAGGTCCAAATGAAATTTCAGAAGATGTTATAGAAAGGGAGCAGAATTTAATTTATGTGGTCCAATTTTTAGACCCAGAAGAGGAAACAATGACACATGGAAGTCCGTACAACTTTGCTATCCTGAATAGTCCTGAAACGGGTCACCTTGGGAAAACGTTCATAAGTCCCAATTGGTGAAACCAATTTTAATGAAACATTTGTTTTTGGAATAGGAACAGGTGAAGAGACCTCAGTGCAAAGTTTTAGACATAGAGAAGCATTAATTTTGGAGATACCGCAGAAACAGTATCAGGAATTTCTGCAAAAGAAATTGGAAAACTAGGGCTTCCTGTTCCGGGAGCTTCTCTTAACTATTTTCAGAAAATGAGTACATTGGAAAGCTCACCTTTAAGTGGTATATATTTATATCCAATCAGATATAAAATATTCCAAGTTTTGAAAATTAGGGTTTCTCTAACAAACCCTAAATCAGCCAGCTCCGGAACCAAGACGAACACCTCAAATCGGTAAGATCTAATCTTTTGCTATTTTCATTTGAGGTTCTCATTTCAAAGTGATCTATCACATTAGGTTGATGATAAGCTTGGTGAAGTTGAAAAATTCCAAGCATGGAAGTATATGATCTCTCTAAAGAAAATGAATTGGACACCTACATAAGTAGAGAGGTTCCGGTTCCAGAGGGAGATGAGGCTAAAAGCCTTACACCATAAGAACTTGGTCAAGGCCAAGAAGATCATTGCTGATTCAATCATGGATCACCTTATACCACAAGTTTATTCCCTAAAGAAACTGAAAGAGATGTTTGATTCCTTGACCAAGCTATTTGAAGGGAAGAACATAAATTGGAATATGACTTTGAGAAAACAGTTGAAGAATCTGAAGATCCAGAATGCAAAGACCATATAGTCATACTTTACAAGGGTCTCTCAAATCAAAGAACAACTTGTAGCAGTAGAAGAAGAAGTGGAGAATGAAAAAGTGCTGCGAGCCACCTTGAATGGCCTCCCAGGATCATGGTATTCATTCATGTGAGGAATGTGTGCCAGAAGGAAGTGATTACTTTCAGCATACACTGGGAAGAATAAGAAGCTCGACTCATAATAAGAGAAGATAAGATGGGAGCAAATGAAGATCAAGCTCTCACCATACAAAGAAGATCCCTCAAGCGATGAGGAATACGAAGGTCTCAAATATTGAAGAAACTCTTATCCATCTTAGCATTTGGATAAGAAATGATGAATAAAGAAGATGATGAAGCTGAAGGCTCAAGAAGGAGTCTACCCATGAAATGTTGAAATATTGTAACTTCGAAGAATATTCTATATGTATATTTTTGTGGTCCCCGATGGTCCTACCGAGAGAACCACTTGTATTACATTGTACCCCAATGCTCCTAATTGGAAGAACTAATAAGAGTCATGAGGTAGTCCCCTCTAATTGTAAAGGTGGGTCATCAGCACCCCAGTGTGGTTACTTGAGCCTACATGTGTAACTAGAGCCTACATGATTTAACTCGAGCCTACATGTCAAATGAGTTAACTTAAGTGAACGGATGAATATAAATAGAGGTGTAGTGCTCCTCATTTGTGACACACACTCTCACTTGTGTAGCACATTAGTGGAGAAGAGAAGTAGTTGGAGAAGGAGGAGGATTAGGCTTTGATCTCCTTGCTAGTTTTATCTTTTATCTTTTTGGGGCATCTATATTGAGGAATTTTTTGCTGGGATTTTCCCTTTAGGGTTTTCCCAGGATAAATATTTGTGTTCCTTTTTTATGGATGTGCTTGTCTATCTTTCAGTGATCCTGTTTATATGCTTTTGTCATGAAAATGAAATGAAATACTGTTTTCTTAGCTAAGCATATGAAAATTTAACATGGTATCAGAGCTAACCTGAGAAGAAGACATTGCACAGCTGTAGAATCTAGGGATTCTTACTTTTTGGGTCTCTCTCCCCAATCCATCAGCAAAAGTATGCTAGGATGACTCTCCATTGAAGGGCGCATCTTTCTGTCGAAGCGGAATTCGATTCCGAGCATTTTCAGTTTTCGATGTGGAAATGAGGGCTTTCTACAGAAGAGGAATTTTTGAGTGAGACCAGCATAGGATTGTTCTCCTCATCAAAACCGAAGTTTAGAGATCTGGATCAAGAAATTTGGTTGGGTGAAATTCCGGGAAAGTCAAACCCTAAATACTAAAACTGCTACGTTTTGGTACATTCTCTATATTCCAAGATTGGAGAAGGATTAGGAGCTGGAAATTGCAGGAGCCAAATATAAAATCCTTATGAACACTGTGTCAAAAATGCATCCTCATATTCGCTGTATTCCAGGAGATATGTTCTCTCCAAGTTAGGGTTCTAGCCTCTTCCAGAATTCATCCGTAAACAAGACACCTGGAGAGAATTGAAATATCTTGGGCTACAGAGGTCCAAATGGAATTCCTGAAGATGTTCCAGAAATGGAATAGAATTTAATTTTGGTGTTCCAAATATCATACTCAGAAGATGAACCAGTGACACGTGGAATGCCGTACAATTTCGCTATTCTGAACAATCTTGTAACAAGGTACCTTGGGAAAAGGATCATAAATCCCAAATGGTGAAACCATTTCTGGTGAAACCTATGGTGTTGGATCAGGGACATATGTGGTTACCTCAGTACAAAATTTTAGACATATAGGAGTAGAAAGTTTGGATATATCATAGAAACAATAACAAGAATTTCTGCAGAAGAAATTGGAAAATTAGGGCTTCCTGTTCCGGGAGCTTCCCTCCACTATTTTCAGAAATGGAGTACATTGGACAGCTCCATTTGAAGAGATCTATCTGTCTATCCAATCAGATCTAAAATATTCCAAGTTTTGAAATTAGGGTTTCTGTGACAAACCCTAGATCAGCCAGCTCCGAAACCAGGACGGACATCTCAAATTGGTAAGATCTAATCCTTTGCTATGTTCATTTGAGGTTCTCATTTCAAAGTGATCTATCACATCAGCTTGATGATAAGCTTGGTGAAGTTGACAAATTCCAAGCCTATAAGTATATGATCTCTCTAAAGAAAATGGATTGGACACCTACATGAGCATAGAGGTTCCAGTTTCAGAGGGAGATGAGGCTAGAAGCCTTTCACAAGAAGAACTTGGTCAAAGCCCAGAAGATCATTGATGATTCAGTCACGAATCAACTTGTACTACAAGTGTCTTACCTAAAGTAATCGATGAGGTTTGATTCCTTGACCAAGATATTTGAAGGGAAGAACATACATTGGAATATGACCTTAAGAAACCAGCTGAAGAATGTGAAGATCCAGAATGCAGAGACCATGTAGTCATAAGGATATCTCAAATCAAAGAACAACTTCAAGCGGGGAAAGAAGAAGTGAAGAATGCAGAAGTGGTGATGGCCACCTTGAATGGCCTCCCAGGATCATGGAATTCATTCATTCAAGGAATGTGTTCCAGAAGGAAGTGATTACTTTCAGCATACTTTGGGAAGAATAATAAGCTCGTCTCCGAAGATCAAGCTCTCACCTTCCAAAGAAAATCCCTCAATCAACGAGGAATATGAAGATCTTAACTCTTGAAGAAATTCTTATCCACCTCAGCATTTGGATAAGAAACGATGCTATCATGAATGAAGAAGATGATGAAGCTGAAGACTCAAGAAGAGTATACCCATGAAACAAATAAAGATAAGTATTCAATTGTCATTTCACGATATTGTTTTGTTATGCATTTGATTATATTCAGTTGATGTGTTATGCATGATAGATTGTTTGCATTAATGACTGTATACTACTAATATGCATGTGATGGGTAAGTTTCTCATGGTGCTATACAACTCTCCATTGCTACTTATCAAACCTCTTTGCTGACATATTGGATTAGTGCACAATCTCAATAATGTCATGGTGGAGATGGAAGGCATCTAGAAAGCTTATGAAAGGTCATGAACAACCTCCTACAAGAAAAGAAGGATGAGACTTGTTTCGAAGAACAAGTGATGACAATTCAAGATTCACTCCAATAAACATGAATCTGAAGCTCCCAGGGTCAGAGACACCATGACGGAAGAAAGAGCTTCAGAGAGTGGTAGATCCACCTTGAAGGATGAAGACCACCATGGGTACAAGAGATAACTCAAGATGAAGAAAATAATGATATGAAAGAAGCTATGATCAAAGAATAACAGTTTATCATGGGGAATGATGTATACGATATGATGGAACAAGTGTACAAAGCAAGGTTCGTGATTCTCCCCAGAAAGAATAGACTATGACATGACATACTCTATTGACCAGTATATATCAAGCATAGAACCACCTGTACAGAATGAAGAGGGAATATGATACTCCACTTCAAGGGGAGTGATTACAGAAAATTATATCTGATTTTGACATGGTACGACATGATGGATAGCTTTGTGATGGATTGAGACTTTACCAAGAGTAAAGTGGGTTCCAACCTTCAAGGTTGAATGCAGAAGACTAGGATA
>LPNX010107559.1:210884-223890 GCA_001517045.1 Pseudotsuga menziesii
AGTGCAGAAAGAATATTTCTCAACCAGGGAAAGTATAGAGATATTGAAGAGATTCAATATGGTGGAATGCAAAGTCATGGCCACACCCATGGACTCCATCCTGAAGCTGTTAGCTGATGACTCATTAGATTTAGTGGATGTGACTCACTACAGACAGATCATTGGGTCATTGATGTACTTAAAAAATACCAGACCAGACATTTGTTTTGCTATGAACACCTTAAGTCAATATCTTGTTCAACCAAGATGGGTTCACCTAGTAGCTGCAAAACATGTGATGAGATATCTAAAAGGGACTATGGACTTTGGTCTATACTATGATGGTAGCCATGAGTATATATTGTATGGCTACACAGATGCAGATTGGGCTGGAAGTATCTCAGACAAAAAAAGTACATCAGGTATATGCTTTTGTTTGAGGTCTGCTATGAGTTCATGGTTTAGCAGGAAACAGTCCAGTGTTTCTCCTAGCACGGTTGAAGCAGAATACATAGCAGAATGCTCTACTAAGTTGTGAAGCCATATGGATTCAGAAGCTGATATCAGGTCTCTTTGACTTGAAGATGGATACTACAATGATTCTATGTGATAACCATAGTTGTGTTGACAAAGAACCCTATGTTCCGATGTAACACATAGAAATTCGGTATTTCTACATACAAGATAAGATGCAGATGATGTTGATTCAGTATTTCTATACTGAATATAGAGATGATGATGTTTTAGTATTCCCATACTGAAGATATAGATGATGATGGTTTCAGTATTCCCATACTGAAGATATAGATTATATTTCAGTATTTACATACTGTAGATATAGATGATGGTGATTCTGTATTTCTATACTAAATATAGAGATGATGATGCTTTCAATATTTCTATACTGAAGATATAGATGATGATGCTTTTAGTATTCACATACTGGAGATACAGATGGTGATAGATCAGTATTCAGATACTGAAGATGTAGATGATGATGGTTTGGATGATGATGTACTGACGAAGCCTCTGCCTCGAGTAGAGTTCGAACACTTTCGAGACAAGCTTGGTGTTGTTCGGAAAGTCCTTCCTCGAAAGGGGAAGTAGTGGTGTTGCAGTGGGATTGTATCATCCCTGGGCATTTTCCCTAAAGTGATCCGGAGACCTCGATCCTCAAGAATGAAGAGGGATTGTATCATCCTGGGACATCTGTCCATAATAGATCTGGTGATCTTGGTCCTCGACAACGTGGTGGGATTGTATCATCCCTGGGCACTTTCCCTAAAGTGATTCGGAGACCTTGGTCTTCGAGAATGAAGAGGGATTGTATCATCTCGGGACATCTGTCCATAATAGATCCGATGACCTCAGTCCTCAAGAATGTGGTAGGATTGCATCATCCTTGGACATCGTCCTAAAGTGATAGGGACTGATTCTCTTGTAATCAATCCGGTGGCTTCGGTCCTCGAGAATGTGGTAGGATTGCATCATCCTTGGACATAGTCCTAAAGTGATAGGGACTAATTCTCTCATAATCAATCTGGTGGCTTTGGTCCTCGAGAATGTGGTAGGATTGCATCATCCTTGGACATAGTCCTAAAGTGATAGGGACTGATTCTCCCGTAATGAACCTGGTGGCTTCGGTCCTCGAGAATGTGGTAGGATTGCATCGTCCTTGGACATAGTCCTAAAATGATAGGGACTGATTCTCCCGTAATCAATCTGGTGGCTTCGGTCCTCGAGAATGTGGTAGGATTGCATCGTCCTTAGACTTAGTCCTAAAGTGATAGGGACTGATTCTCCCATAATCAATCCGGTAACTTCGGTTGTCGAGAATGTGGTGGGATTGTATCATCCCTGGACTTTAAGTCCAAAAATTATCTAAAGACTTTCTGTCTTTGAGTTGTGGATTGCAGGTTGTTGCCAATGATGATGATGCCGTACTGATCGAAAGATCAGAGTATGATGATGATGACGTACTGATCGAAATATCAGAGTATGATGATGACGTACTGATCGAAAGATCAGAGTATGATGATGATGATGTACTGATCTAAAGATAAAAGTATGATGATGACGCATTATGATTATGATGTTTCTGATCGAAAGATTAGAGTATGATGATGATGTTTCTAATCAAAAGATCAGAGTATGTTGATGATGTTTCTGATCGAAAGATCAGAGTATGATGATGATGTTTCTATGTTGATCGAAAGATCAGAGTATGATGATGATGTTTTTGATCGAAAGATCAGAATGTGATGATGATTATGATCGACAGATCAGAATATGATGATGATGATGTTGCTGTTGATCGAAAGGGGAAAGTGTTGATGATGATATTGCTGATCGAGAGATCAAAGTACTGAAGATGTTGCTGCTGATTGAAAGGTCAAGGTGCTGAAGATGTTGTTGCTGATCGAAAAGTCAAAATGATGAAGATGTTGCTGATCGAAAGGACAAAAAGCTGAAGATGTTGTTGCTGATTGAAAGTCAAAGTGCTGAAGATGTTGCTGATCGAAAGGTCAAAATGCTGAAGATGTTGTTGCTGATCGAACAGTCAAAGTGCTGAAGATGTTGCTGATCGAAAGGTACAAGTGCTGAAGATGTCGTTGCTAATTGAAAGATCAAAATGCTGAAGATGTTGCTGATCTAAGACTGAAGATGTTGCAGATGATGAAGAATGAAGATTGAAGATGAAGACTACATGATGTTGAAAAGATTCCATTGATTTATAGATGTGTTACCCTGCTGATGTTGATGATGTCCCCTATCTCTACTCTTGTTGTTGTTGATGTTGCTGTAGAATACCCTTCTCGTTAAGAGGGAGTGTTGAAATATTGTAAATTCAAAGAATATTCTATATGTATCTTTTTGTGGTCCCCGATGGTCCTACCAGGAGAACCACTTGTACTGCATTGTACCTCGATGCTCCTAATCGGAAGAACTAATAAGAGTCATGAGGTAGTCCCCTCTAATTGTAAAGGTGGGTCATCAGCACCCCAGTGTGGTTACTTGATCCTACATGTGTAACTCGAGCCTACATGTCAAATGAGTTAACTTAAGTGAACGGATAAATATAAATAGAGGTGTAGTACTCCTCATTTGTGACACACACTCTCACTTGTGTAGCGCATTAGTCGAGAAGAGAAGTAGCTGGAGAAGGAGGAGGATCAGGCTTTGATCTCCTTGTTGGTTTTATCTTTTATATTTTTGGGGCATCTATATTGAGGAAGTTTTTGCTGGGTTTTTCCCTTTAGGGTTTTCCCAGGATAAATCTTTGTGTTCCTTTTTTATGGTTGTGCTTGTCTATCTTTCAGTGATCCTGTTTATATGCTTTTGTCATGAAAATGAAATGAAATACTGATGTCTTAGCTAAGCATATGAAAATTAAAGATAAGTATTCAATTGTCATTTCATGATATTGTTTTTTATGCATTTGTTTATATTCAGTTAATGTATTATGCATGATAGAATGTTTGCATTAATGACATTATACTACTAATATGCATGTAATGGGTAAGTAGATCATGGTGCTATACAACTCTCCATTTCTACTTATCTAGAATGAAACCTCTTTGCTGACATATTGGATTAGTGCACAATCTCAATGTTGTCCTAGTAGAGATGGAAGGCATCTAGAAAGTTTCCGTGAGATATGGATGAATGTTGTATTGGATAAAATAGTTGCATAATCATATATCTTGATGTAAAACAATTTTTCATTATGAATATACCTTATGAAATGTTTCTAACCATAAAATTAATGCATTTGACTTGTAGGAAAGATTGCGTAAAATCTCCTACAAGCAAAGAAGGATGAGACTTGTTTTGAAGAACAAGTAACGACCGTTCAAAGATGAAGAATAATATGATGAATCCAACGACATCATTGATGCAGAACCTTCCAGCCATGAAGAAGTAACCAAGAATAAAGGGAAGACCAGTTCAAGAAGAATGATGTCTAGGATGTATTATCGAGACTTGAAGAGAAGTTCATAGTTCCATCATGCAGTAGATGGAAACATCATGGGATACAAGGCAAGATTCATAGCACGAGGATTCTCACGGAAAGAATGCATAAACTAGGAAGAGACATTTGCAGCCACTAGAAGTTAAGACACATGACAGGTAGAATCATGTGTGCAGGCATTGTATGAGCTCAGAAGACACCCATGGGATAACACATACATGAGGAGCTTGATGGAGATATTAACCTTTTCTACAAGGTTGAAGATGAAAGTTTATAGAGGATGACAAGTTCCTAGATGGGTGTGAGAAGAACTTTTGAAAAAGTTCAATATAGAGGATCTTGGTATCCAATGATCCTAGATGGATACATAGAATATTAGTAGCATAGGAAGCTACTTGTCACTCCGGTACAAAATGTTTCAGTGCATAGATTATGAAAGACAGAGGGAGAATGATGCTCTGCTTTAGAGGGAGTGATTGCAGAAGATCCTGAGGTTCGACAGAATGGATAGATTACTGATGACTCTAGGCTTTACTGAGAGTAAAGTGGATTCCAATCTTTGCTTCGAGGTTGAAGGCGGAAGACCATTGATGCTCCTGTTATATGTCGATGACTTGTTCTTGACAGAAAAGAGGAACTCATTAAATTTTCAAGAAGGAGACTTGCTGTCAAGTTCGAGATGAAGGACTTGGGTATGATGCACTACTTGCTAGGCATGGAGGTGTGGTAGAATGCAGATGGAATCTCCCTAGGACAAGGAAAGTATGTAGTATAGATCCTGAAGAGATTTGGGATGATGGACTGCAAGGCCATGACCACACCTATGGCATCAAACCTGAAGCTATTGAGTATTGCTTCATCAGAGTCAGTTGATTCCATGATGTATCGTCAGATGATTTGTTCCTTGATGTACCTGACGAATACAAGACCAATTATTTGCTTTGCTGTGAACACCTTGAGCCAGTTCCTGACGGATCCGAGACATGTTCACTTGATTGCTGCAAAGAATATTCTGAGGCACCTAAAGGGTACAGTTGATTATGGGGTCAAGTATAAGGCTGATCAGAAGATTAATCTGGAAGGTTATGTTGATTCAGATTGGGAAGGCGATGCCATCGATAGAAAGAGCACCTCAGGGTGTTGCTTCAATATGGGATCAGGTGTGATCTCTTGGTTTAGCAGGAAACAGTCTTGCGTGGCACTAAGTATATCTAAAGTAGAGTATGTCGTAGCCTATTCAGCTAGTTGTGAGGCAGTATGGCTGAGGAAGATACTACTTGATTTATTTGATCTCCAGTTGGATGCTACTTGTATATATTGAAACAACCAGAGTTGTGTGAAGTTGTCAGAGAACCCGGTGTTCCATGACAAGTCAAAGCATATCGAGATCAAATATCACTATATCAGGGATATGGTGTAGACAGGAGCAGTGGAGCTCCAGTATGTTGTGATGGATGAATAGATAGCTAATGTGTTGACTAATCCATTGGCCAGAGTGAAGTTTGAGTACTTTAGGGAGAAGCTTGGTGTTCTCCAGTTTGAGGTTCCCTCCAAGGGGAAGTGATGAGTCCATGAGCCATTTTGACATGGTGAGAGGATTGGTTCCTTCCATGGTCAGATGTAAGGGCTGAGCCATTCTGTCATGGTGAGAGGATTGGTTCCTTTCATGTCAGATATGAGTGCTGATCCATTCTGATGTGACTGTAGGATTGGTTCCTACATTATCAGATATAAGTGCTAAATTCCATTCTTTGGGAGAATGGAGGCACCTGGTCAGTTACTGAATTTTTTTCAGTTTGGGTCTGACACTCAGCCTGGGGTTGAGAGCCTTTCTAACATGATGTGTGAAAAAATTTTTCCTATCATGATGTGTGAATAAATTTTCCTATCATGATGTGTGAATAAAATTTCCTATCATGGTCAGATATAAGTGCAAAGCCTTTCTGACATGATGTCCGAATAAAAATTTCCTATCATGATGTGTGAATAAAGTTTCCTATCATGATGTGTGAATAAAGTTTCCTATCGTGGTCAGATGTAAGTGTAGAGCCTTTCTGACATGATGTGTGAATAAAATTTTCCTATCATGATGCGTGAATAAATTTTCCTATCATGATGCATGAATAAAGTTTCCTATCATGGTCAAATATAAGTGCTGAGCCTTTTCGATATGGTTCTTGGATGTGTTCCTCCCATGGTTGGATGTGAGTGCTGAGCCTTTCTGGTATGGTTCTTGGATGTGTTCCTCCCATGATCGGATGTGAGTGATAGGCCTTTCTGACATGGTGTTGGATGTGTTCCTCTCATGGTCAGATGTAAGTGTTGGGTGGGCCATTTTGACTTAGGGTCAGATATAAGCACTGAATAAGACCTACATGGAGGCTAGGCCTACAACCAACATGAAAAAGGGTTGGCTCTATAGAAATTTCTGTGACGAGAAGAATGAAGAGATAGCACCATTTGATTGAGATAGCGGAAGCAGTGATGATCCATACTTTATGAAGATGACTTGACGATGAAGATGACTTGAAGATGAAGATGAATTGAAGATGAAGATGACTTGATGATGATCAAGATGATACATAGAAGAAGACTTGTGCTGATAAATTTTGTCAAGAGAATACCTTCCTAGTTAAGAGGGAGTGTTGATGTATTTGTAACTTTGGAATGTATTCACTTGTATATCTTATGTATTATACCCCAATGTTTATTCCGGGAAGTAAAGTCATGTAAATTCATTGTGGTTAACCTTCCATTTTAAGTCAGGGCTATAGTCCCCACAATTGTGTCAAGGTTAACCTTCCTTGTTGATCGGAGGGAAAAGTCCCCACAGTTGTGGGGCACTAGGGTTATTAGACTCTCCTAGAGATGTCGACCCTAGTAATTAATTGTTAAGTGGGGCCGACATGTTGAAGTGGACATCAAGTGAATGAAAGAATATAAATAAAGAGTGATCCTCTCTATTTATCACACACACACTCACTCACTGGGGCACATGAGTGAGAGAGGAGAAGCTCTATCAAGTGAGAGAGAGAGAGAACAGTTGTGGAGATCATCTTTTATGTTTTCGATTTTTACTACTACCATTGGTGCTCATTCTATCTTTGAGGAAGGTGCAAGGTTTTATCCTTTATGGTTTCCCCGAGGAAAATTATTTGTGTCTCTTGTCTCTTGTGTTTATTATTGTGCATGTTATTCTCTCAGATAAGATCCTAAGATAATGATAGCTTGAATGATAAAATTCTAACATATACAGGTAACTCTATATAGAGCAATAATACACTGATGGGTTACCATTTTACCAGAGGCAAGGAACAACAATAAAAAGTAGCGTATGAGCATCATTTTCAGAATTTAAAGAAACTATTCCGTATTTCATTTCTATTGTAAAACACACATTTACGCATAAATACCATACTCTGATTTCAATAATGTGACAGAACACACCTTGTAATCCAAGAGACCACGTTACCATCATTTGAACAGAGTATGAAAACGCACCAGTGGACAAGCAACATTTTCATCACTACTTTAAATCTGGAATTCATCATCAAAACAAAAGCATGGAAACACACATTCACACCATTGCAAATATACCTTGATCTCAGCAAAATGTAGAGGCGTCAAACCAGAAATGGAACCTGTTTGTAGAAAGATCTGTAATGAAGAGGGAACAACCACGTTCCATCCAACCATATATTAGGAACATAGGTTTTCCTCTGTCCTCAATCACCCCCAAGATAATTATGAATGCCAAGAGTGAGACAGTCAAACTCATAACCATTCTCTAGTGGGGAGCCCCTTGTCTTACACAAAAAATGTCTCCTTCAGCTTACCTAAAACGCAGAGTGCTTCTCCAACTAGCCGCCCCTTCCATCCTGAGTGGCATTTCTCTTATAGTTTGATTTTTAGGTCTTTTGTACCTCGTAGAAATATTTGCTCCTCTATCGTTTTTTTGCCCAGGGAGGGTCTCACACCATACTTCCTTCCCACGCCCAGTGCAACTGTCTGAAAATGACCCTTTTCCTCCCCACTCTACCTACACATAATTTCTCATTCAATGTGGTTATCTCTCTCATTCACATTTTTTCATATAAGCATAATGTTTCAATTACATTTTTCCTCCAAGCACTAATTGGCATATTCCAGGTTTTCCAATCAGATTAAAAAAACAATAATAAAATTAGATAAAATGTTTGTGCATTGGGGGATATTACATCAGGAAGGAAATATTTACATCCATATGATATACCTTCCACTTCATCATTGTAGCTA
Source organism: Pseudotsuga menziesii (assembly GCA_001517045.1). Lineage (NCBI taxonomy): Eukaryota > Viridiplantae > Streptophyta > Pinopsida > Pinales > Pinaceae > Pseudotsuga > Pseudotsuga menziesii. Next base: position 219,112 of record LPNX010107559.1, read on the forward strand.
TTGCATGTATAGATCTAATCAAAGTGTATCTAGCCAAATGAGAAAAAGTCTCCTCATAATCTATGCCCTCTTTCTGGGAGAATCCACGAGCCACGAATATTTCCTTGTCTTTCTTGATGCTACCATATGCTACATGATTTATCTTGTAGATCCACTTGTAAGACATAAAAAACTCCCCTCCAGGTCTCAAAAAACACATCACATACATCATTGTTCATGATCGACTGGTACGCTTTGATCATAGAATCCTTCCACTCTTTCTTTTCGGATTCTTCTTCATAGATGGAAGGATATCCATCAATGATGTCACATAATAGTGCCACATAAATTTAGTGTGTACAAGTCCTCTTTATTTATCTGGAAGTCTCATATGGAGCACCATACTTCTTTGCATCTCGTATGATTTCTCATGCCCAATATGGTCTTCTCTTTTATGTGTTCACCTCTTGGGGAAGATCTACTGATATATGTGTCTCTGTCATATCATAATCCTCATCTTCTTCTGAAGATCGTTCTTCCATCACAGTGTCTATGAATTTGGGATATTTAGGTTCCTATTCATGTAATTCATCAAAGATAATCTTCCTTGATCTGCTGATGGATGAATCCTCATTGAAGACAAAATCTATTATGGTCTCTATATTCTTAAATCCTGGTATAGAGACTATGTAATCCTTCGATGTGTCATTGTATCCAATGAATATTCCCTTCTTTCTTGAAGGATCCAACTTTGTTCTCTCCTCTTTAGGAACATGTATATAAACTGGGAAACCAAATATTTTGAGATGGCTGATTTTTAGTTTCTCTCTCGAGAACACTTGTTATGGAGTTATGTTCTCTAGCACACAGTGTGGTTTTCTGTTATGGACATATATTGTTTCTCTGGCTACTTCGTCCCATAAGTGCATCGATAGATATTGATCATGGATCATGGATTTCATAGCTTCCATTATTATCCGGTTCTTCCTCTTCGTAACACCATTCTATTATGGAATGTAGGGAGTGATAAACTCCCTCTTAATCCCTGAATCTTTACATAAAGATTTGAAATTATCTGAAGTAACTTCATTACTGTTATCTGATCTCAATGTATTTATTTTATTTTCAGTATGATTCTCTATGAGGGATTTGAATTCTTTGAATTTTATAAACATTTCATCTTTTGGCTTTAGGAAGTAAATCCAAGTTTTGTGGGAGTGATCATCCATAAAAGAAACACAATATGCACACCTTCTTAGATATTTGGACGACATGGGTACACATACATTTGAGTGCACAATCCCCAATATCTCCTTTTATTTTCTTTCATCGCTTGGAAATGTCTTCAAATTATTTACTTGTGCACATCCTTTGCTTACACCTTCATGCTTCATCTAGAGTTCTGGTAGACCTGCCACCACTTTGGTTACGATCACTAATGCCTTGTAGTGTATATGTGCAAGTCTTCAATGCCATAGTTCACTGGGTTCTATTGCTTCATGAACCAATTCTTGTTTTGGATGGCCCTTCAATTTGTACAAGCCTCCCTCTTTCTCTCAAATTACTACTGCATCAGCAAATGTCTTACCTTTGGGCCACATGAGAACTTGGCCATCAACAAATGAAACTCATAATCCTTTTGCATTGAGACTTGATATGTATAAGAGATCATTATTCAATACATGTACATAGAGAACATATTTAATCTTGATGTACTTTCCTGAGTCTAGCTTCCAATATGATTCTCCTACCTCTTTTATGGGATATTGATAGTCATCTTCAAGTTTCACCTTGTAAGGTGAGTCTTCTTCTGTCATATGAGTGAGGTGATTCGTGAACCTAGTCATATTCTTAGAAGCACCACTATCTACAAGCCAAACATCAATACCATTAATAACCGTACCTGTGAGTGTTGAGATCAAGACACATTCCTCATCACTGGAGGAGTCCTCTTTGACTTTCTTCTTCACCGGTTTATCATCTTTGGTGATGTGAGCATGGTGTCTCTTCTTCTTTCCTTTCTTTACGTGTATTTTACCTTTGGGTCAATATTTCACAAATGTCCCTTCTAATCAAAAGTGAAACATTTGAGTTGTGAGAGGTCCTTCTTCCGAAATATTTTCTTCTTGTAAGAATGCTCCTTCTTATTATACTTTCCCTTCTTGGCATGATATGTTAGGGTTTGACTATCATCATCTCCCAAATTTTCTTCTCTTGCTACTAATCGAGAGTCTTCTTATGTGCATTCCTCCAATAGTTTACTGAACTTGGTGATCTTCCTTCTAGAAACAATTCCTTGGATGAATGATTCCCATGATCTTGGGAGACCATTCAAGGTGGTCATTTCCACTTCTACTTCCTCGACATTGTCTCCAATAGCTTCTAGTTATTCCTTGATCTGGGAGACTCTTGTGAAGTAATATTGAATGCTTTTTGACATCTATATATTCATACCCTTGAGTTGAGTCCTCAATGTCATCTTCCTATTGATATTATTTCCTTCATATAAGATGGTCAGTGCATCGAAAATCTCCTTGGGAGTCTTTAAGGATGATACATGTGGGATCAAATGGTCCTTGATAGAGTTTGGAATGATCCTCTTGTCTTTGAATAATTTCTTATGCTTAGCTTTGTCCTCATCTCCCTCTGGATCTTCAACTTCTTCTTTGACATTGTTCTCCAGGTCATGCTCTTCTAGTATAAGAATCACTCTATACCTTCATGCCCAGAAGTTCTTAGCTCCTTCAATATTGTAATCAAGCTTGGTACTATTTGACATATTGATAAAAATGAGAACCTCAAATAAAATAGAGAGAATAGAACTTACCAATTATAGTGCTTCAACTGGATGCTTTCTCCAAATCCTTTTTGGTAAACTGCTTCTGGTGGAACTAGTTTGATAGAGAAACCCTAATATTGTAGGTTTTAAACTTGTGTAGAGAAGTAAAGAATATAGATTCTTTTAAGAAAAATATAAATTAAAGCACAACATCCACATATAAAAAACACATATTTACCCTGAAAACTCTTAATCGGGAAAACCAACAAACCTTGGATCCACACCTCCTATTTTCTCATTATCATTATGAATCCCTGACAATACCAAATATAGATACTAAACAACATCCAATACCATAATTCATTAACCTGGATTGGAAAAAGAATCCAATCCCTTAACTGAAATTAAATTACATATTTTTTTAGAATATTTCCCAAAACAATTGAAAAACAAATTTGGCGCCCACTGTGCTTGCGTAAAAAATGGCCTAACGACCGTTTTCATGAAGGTGCTAAAATGGATTTTTAGGCGTGCCACTGACAGCCACAACCCCCCGACACACATTCAAAGAATATAACATATACCCAAAAATTATTTCAACCTTGGTGATTGGAAAATATGATTGGACAAAAATTTGCACCTCCTCAAGGCGAGTTGACCAATATACTCCTTTTCTCAAATCAGTGGACAAAAATGCAAAATATTTGATGCCCTAGTTTTCCCGACAATAGTGATAGGTTAAAATTTGAAAATCCATAGAACTAAAATCTATATCCATAGAAATATGCACCCTCCTAGGTTGAGTTAGATGGTCCTCCTTTTTCAACTGATCCATGGAGGGAAGTGCTCAGAATATGAAACTCTTGTTTCCAACTTTCGTTAGTTACAACTGCACAAAGACTTCTTTCAGGGTAGCTCTGATACCATGTTATAATTTTAATGGTTATACAAGATATTTAAACATTTATCATCATTTCATTGTAACCATAGCATTAGGAACACTGAAAGAAGAACACACACAACAAAACAAAAGAACACAAGATTTTTCCTTTGGGAAACCACAAGGGAGAAAACCAAACAACTTCTTTAGTATATATTTCGTCACCAAGTGCAATGCCAACCAATATAAAATGAAACCCAAAGATAATAGCAACTATTGCTCCTCTGCAATGAGCCTCTTATTTCTCTCTCTTGTGCACATGCTTGAGTGAGAAGTGCTTCTAGATGAGAGGAGCACCCTCTCTATTGACAGTCATCAAATGAGTGACCAAATAACCTAACTGGGCCGATCTGTTGCTCCAAACAGGGATAAATTCCTAGGGAGATTCAAAATAACATTTATATAATATTCTTGTGGTTATTATTGACCCAACTTACAACATAAGAGTTACATTTATTATTTCAAGTACTTACATGAACAAGTACATCAACAACATCTCCTGAAAGAGGTACAACAATAATGAAATAAAAGTATAATAAGAATATCTTCTAAAGCTACATTATTCAACACAATCAAGTAGGACTTTATTTGATTAGACAAGGATTTTTCAAGTTGCATCATTTTCAAAGTAATCCCCCCATTCCAATATGTGGAAAGGAGTTTGGAAAAATAATGCACCTCCAAAAATCTACTTTTTTGTGGGGTGGCTACTCATGGGAATATTCTCACAGCATAAAATTTTAAAAGAAAGGGCTTCTTCAGGCCATCAAGATGCATCCTATTTCAAGAAAACAAGGAATCCATCTCCCGCCTCTTTCTGGCTTTTCCATTCACTAAGAAAGTTTCAGAAGAGGATTTGGGCCCTCTCTTCTCTCATTTCTCTCCAAGGCTCTCCTTTCGTTCCTTTTTCAATTATTGGGAGAAGGTCTTCACTCTCCCCCTCAAAATAATTTTTTTTTAAATTGGTTTTGGTTGAATCTTCCAAAATTTATTAGCTTGAATATTTGGCTAGCAAAAAATCAGTCATTATTCCAAGAATCCAAGTCCCCCCCCCCCCCCCCCCCCCCCCCCCCCCCCCCCC
>LPNX010107596.1:6167-22996 GCA_001517045.1 Pseudotsuga menziesii
ACACTGCATATTTCTTAAGATCGATAACTGTAACAGCGTAACAGTCGACTGAGTAGATAGTCTTTATGCAATTTGTTCAATAGCTGTATACAGCTCTGTTCATCTCATGGTTTCAGGTTGATATCCCACGAACCCTTTGTAATTCTGGATTGTTATAAGTCTTGATCTTTATTTCTGCAGTTCAATTCTTAGAATAGCCAAGCTTGATCTGTCACAATTGAATTTCTAGATTACATTTAATTTATGATTACAGATTCCAAGTGTGATTAGATTAGATAGGTAATTTATTTATTCTGGGTTATGAATAGGATTTCCTTTCTGTCAGTAATTGTTGGTGAATCTGATTTCATTTCTCGTTGATGCATAGAAGGACAAGGTTGAATTTGTAGAGTTAGAAGATTGGTGGGATTACGCAAAGTTTGAGGGATGAACATAGTTGTTTAAGAACAGTATTCACTACAATGATTTGGTGTTTAGCATATATTGTGCACTTACCCTTTGAAACAAAAGACTTCCTCGGGTTGACAATGAATTTCGTAAGCTCTGTGTGTTGATAATAACCTATCTGCATTTAGGGTGCTCGACACTTTCATCTACAAGGAAGAACTTGTGACATGAAGATACATACTAGTTCGGCATAAAACTATGTTGCTTTGAGCAGTATGGGTGAAAAATAGAAGACTACAAATCAATGATAAGTTAGGGATAGTATTCATTATAAAGGACCTTTGGGTAGGCAGAACTGGGCATCAATTCATCCTCCATTGGAGTCCTTCAACCATTCATCTCTCTCCCCTTCGTTCCTAGGTCTCAAAATATTTACTTTGGGAACAAAGTACTTATATAGTTCGATCAAATCCATCAGCTATGCAATATGTTGAAAGTAAGGATATTGTTTCATGTTTCACTTTTGTTGTCAAAAGGAATATTGAAAAGTTAGGAAGTACCAAAGCTAGTCATTATGTGCACGTGGACTTAATGTAGGGAGAGAAGTCATGTCTACTTTTTTGTTCTTGAATGGAAGCAATGAGAGAAGTCATGTCACTTTTTTTCTTGAATGGGAGGAATGAGAGAAGTCACTTTTGTTTTTTGTTATGTGGACGTGGACTTAATGTAGGGAGAGAAGTCATGTCTACTTAATGGGAGCAATGGTTTTGGTGTATCATTTGGAGAATAACATCCTTTAACAATAGTTGTTATTATGACTCTCAAAGGGTCCTACATGAGATCTGGGCACTTTTAGGCCCTTGAGATTTCAAGCTTAAGAAGCCATAAACAACAGGTATGTGCACCCTAGAAATGATGGAAAAGATCATAAAAAATATTAGGTAAAATGGATAATCATCTACAACATCACAACATCATTCATGGGAAAACTAAAAACCACGTACAACCATCAAAAGTAAGGGTTACAACAACAACGAGTGTAGAGTAAGGAGAGAGGAGTGGCTAAGAAAATGAATAATTGGGCCAATGTAGAGTGGAAAAGTGACCTAGAAGTTTGGAAGAGGAGATTAACCAAGATTCCTTAAAAAAGGAACTCATGTCAAATATTCTTTTTGAGGGAAGTGACCAACATAAAAACTTAGTATCACTTCTATCTGAAGTAAATGCAGATGAATACGAAGATATGTTCTTTCAAGGAGATAGTCCATTAAAGGAGAACCTCCAAGCACTGTACAGACATATATTAGCATAAATTGTAGTGTTATATTTGCTGCATATGCATAATAGATCGTCTCAAGCTTTACAACATTGAAAGGCCAAAGTCCAATGGGCACAAGCATACATATGAAGCTTGTGAATTGAAAAAGGGCATTTGGAACTCCTTTGAATTATTTTTTTGTAGTGTTTGTTGTTATGGATTACAGAGACATATGCATTGGCTCCTTGAATGTAATGAGGACCAAGAGCATTCGACATAGACTCATTCATGTTAGATTTTTATCATTTAAGCTAGCATTATATTAGGATCTTTAACTGAGAGAATAACAAGCACAGCAATCAAACATAAGAGACGATGAACACAATGTTTTTCCTCTGGGAAACCATAAAGGAGAAAACCCCGCAAATTCCTCAGAGATATAATCAACAGCAAAAGAAAAACCCCAAAACAATAAGACGATCTCCCGATAGCAGTAGTCTCTCTCTAAGTTATGCACTACAACTGAGTGTGAGTGAATGTATGTTAAATAGAGAGGCTCACTCTCTATTTATACTAATTCCTGACTTGACAATAACTCACTAGGGATGACTTCTCTAGGAGAGTGTAATAACCCTAGGGCCCTGCAACTACGGGGACTTTAACCCTTGAACAATAGGAGGGTTACCCACAATGACTTGACATGACTTGTTTACATTATTGAAACTCCCGATAGGATCATCGTGTTAGGGTTAACCTTGACTTGGGATTAAGTCAAAGGTGGTTTAGGTCTTGCACATGGTTTGGGAACATGGTTTGTTGTAGCCCATGGTATTGTCCCATGGTATTGAAACCTTTATAAGGCTTGAGGAGACTCCATTGTAAAGTGGCCTGGAGGTGAGCAGTGACTAGCTCATTTGGCCCGGATGGCCGGTTTTGTCCATGTGATGAAGATCTTCATTGGTGCTAGTTTTCCCCGCATGGGGTTTCCAGGGTATATTGTGTGTCTATATGTGGTTGCTTGTGATAATGTTTATTTCTCCCTCATTATTATGTTAATGTTGCTCGCTTTTAACCTAACAACTGGTATCAGAGCCATGGTTTGGTTGGTTATGCTCGTTGGTGTTTCTATGTTGAATCAAATTGTGGGGTGCATGTTCGGTGGTACTCGACACCCTAGCAGTAATTTTTTGGTCCATGTGAAACTTAGCTGTAGGCAAGTTTGGATTTCTATGGATGCTAAAAGCACAAGGTGCCCCTCTTATGCGCAAAGAAGGGATGTTGCATCAAGTGTGGAATGAACCACTAGGTAAGTACAAGGGTGGCAGGTGTACTCGTAGCCTAGCTTGATGTGGATCGGAGAGGTTGAGTTTTTTATTGTGGGAGAAATGTGAGATGGTTTAATCTCGATTTTGGGACCAAGATTGATGAGCAATGTATGTGAAGAGAATTCCTAGAGAACTGGTGGTTACAGTGGCCGATGACCCATGTAATCCGGTAGATGGATTTTTCTTTATATGGACATCAATGACAGAGTTTGGATGTAGGTACAAAGGAAGCATGGCAAAAGACGAGCAAGGAAGCGAGCATGGAAAGCGAGAGGATGAAGCAACGGATGGTGATGGTGTAGTCACCATGAAGGCACATGAAAAAAAAAGTAATGGAGCGGTTTGCATGTAAATGGGCATATGGCTATAAGACCTGGTAAGGCATGCATACCCCTGGTAACTCACCGGTAAAGTCAGGAGATAGACCTAGGTGATAGGGGGGTGTATGTAAGATTCCTCGGTAAATATTTGAGGGGAGTTAGTGATTACTCCAAGTCAAGTTTAAAGGGGGGTTTGTTAGGGTTAACCTTGACTTGGGATTAAGTCAAAGGTGGTTTAGGTCTTGCACATGGTTTGTTGTAGCCCATGGTATTGTCCCATGGTATTGCATGTGATTAAGCCTTTATAAGGCTTGAGGAGACTCCACTGTAAAGTGGCCTGGAGGTGAGCGGTGACTAGCTCATTTGGCCCGGATGGCCGGTTTTGGCCATGTGATGAAGATCTTCATTGGTGCTGATTTTCCCCGCATGGGGTTTCCAGGGTATATTGTGTGTCTATATGTGGTTGCTTGTGATAATGTTTATTTCTCGCTCATTATTATGTTAATGTTGCTCTCTTTTAACCTAACACATCGGGGCATAACATAACTCAAATACATTACAGACACTTCCCAGAATAAGCATCGAGGTATAATACATAAGATATACGGATGAATGCATTCTGTTACAAATACATCAACACTCCCTCTTAACTAGGAAGGTATTCTCTCGACACGATTTGTTAGCACTGGTCTTCTTCTCTGTATCAACTGGATCATCATTGATTACTCGTCATCTTCATCTTCAAGTCATCTTCATCATCGGATTTGGATCATCACTCGATCTTGATCATCATTGGAACGTCGTCACTGGATCTGGATCATCATCACGGGTGCTATCTCATGACTCTTCTTGTCACAGGAAGTTCTACAGAGCCAACCCTTTTTCATGCTGGTTGTAGGCCTGGCCTCCAAGTAGGTTTTCGTCTTCCTCAACACTTGTATCTGACCATGATAGGAAACTCATTCACATATCATGTTTAAAAGGCTCTGCTCTTATATTTGACCATGATAGGAAACTTTATTCACAGATAATGTCAGAAAGGCTATGCACTTACATCTGACCATGATAGGAAACTTTATTCACACATCATGTCAGAAAGGCTCTACACTTACATCTAACCATGATAGGAAACTTTATTCACACATCATGTCAGAAAGGCTCTGCACTTACATATGACCATGATAGAAAACTGTATTCACGCATCATGTCAGAAAGGCTCTGCACTTACATCTGACCATGATAGGAAACTTTATTCACACATCATGTCAGAAAGGCTCTACACTTATATCTGACCATGATAGGAAAATTTATTCACACATCATGTCAGAAAGGCTCTGCACTTACATCTGACATGGAAGGAACCAATCCTCTCACCATGACAGAATGGCCCAGCCCTTACATCTGACCATGTAAGGAACCAATCCTTTCACCATGTCAGAATGGCTCACGGACTCATCACTTCCCCTTGAAGGGAACCTTGATCTAGAGAACACCAAGATTATCCCTAAAGTACTCAAAATTCACTCTGGCCAATGGCTTCACCAACACATCAGCTATCTGTTCATCTGTCGCAACATACTGTAGCTTCACTGCTCCTCTCTACACCATATCCTTGATATAGTGATATTTGATCTCGATATGCTTTGACTTGTCATGGAACACCGGGTTCTCAGACAACTTCACACAACTCTGGTTGTCACAATATATACAAGTAGCATCCAACTGGAGATCATATAAATCAGAAAGTAGCTTCCTCAACCATACTACCTCACAACTAGCTGAACAAGTTGTGACATACTCTGCTTCAGATGTACTTAGTGCCACGCAAGACCGTTTCCTTCTAAACCAAGAGATCACACCTGATCCCATACTGAAGCAACACCCTAAAGTGATCTTCCTATCGATGGCACGTCCTGCCCAATCTGAATCAACATAACCTTCCAGGTTAATCTTATGATCAACCTTATACTTGAGCCCATAATCAAATGTACCCTTTAGGTACCTCAAAATATGCTTTGCGGCAATCAAGTGAACATGTCTCGGATCTGTCAGGAGCTGGCTCAAGGTGTTCACAGCAAAGAAAATATCTGGTCTCGTATTCGTTAGGTACATCAAGGACCCAATCATCTGATGATACATCATAGCATCAACCGACTCTGATGAAGCATCTCTTAATAGCTTTAGGTTCAATGCCATAGGTGTGGTCATGGCCTTGCAATCCATCATCCCAAATCTCTTTAGGATCTCTACCGTATACTTCCCTTGTCCTAGGGAAATCCCATTTGCATTCTACCACACCTCCATGCCTAGAAAATAGTGCATCATGCCCAAGTCCTTCATTTCAAAATCAGCAGCAAGTTTCCTCTTCGTATCAGAAATCAACGCATCCATACCAGTCACAAACAGATCATCCACATATAGTAGGAGTATCATTGGGTTACCATCTTCAACATTGTAGTAAAGGTTGGAATCTACTTTACTCTTGGTAAAGCCCAAACTAGATAGAAAGCTGTCAATTCTACTGTACCATGTCCTGGGTGCCTGTTTCAAACTGTATAGGGATTTCTTTAATTTACACACATGAGATTCCCTGTCATGTGTCTCAAAACCGAGTGTGTGCTCCACATACACTTCCTCTTCCACTACACCATTCAAGAAAGCAATCTTGGCATCCATCTGGTGTATCTTCCATTTCATTACTGTAGCTAGAGCAAGTACTGATCTGATGGAAGTGTATCTGGCTACAGATGCAAAATTTTCTTCATAATCTATTCCTTCTTTCTGGGAGAAGCCACGGGCCACAAATCTTGCTTTATATTTTTCTATGTTACCATCTGCAGCATGCTTGATCTTGTAGATCCATTTGGAAGTTACAACATACTTCCCTTCTGGTCTTGGGACAATATCCTAGACATCATTTTTCATGATCGATTGATACTCTTCGACTATAGCATCCTTCGATTCTTTCCTTGCTGTTGCTTCTTCATAGTTGGAAGGTTCTTTATCGATGAAGTCACATAATAAGGCTACATACCTGGAGCAGGACCTAGTCCTTTTTCTTTCTCTGTGATTTTCTTTTGGATCCCCATCTCTTTCTGCACCTTGGATAGCTTCTCGTACCCAAGCAGGTTTCCTCTTGTGAGGATTCTTATCCTAAGGTGGATCTGCAGGTTCTTGATATTCTTCTTGAATTTTTTCATTCATGGTTGTGTCATGAATTCTGGGTACTTTTGTTTCTTCAGGTTATTCAGTAGATCTCTTTCTGGATTTTTTGTAAGCTGAGTCTTCGTCAAATGTTACATCCCTACTGATATCAATCTTCTTGAATCCTGGGAAGTATATCCTGTAAGCCTTCTAACTTTCAAAGTATCCCACAAATATACCCTTATTTCTTGAAGGATATAACTTTGTCCTCTTTTCTTTTGGAATGTGTATGTACAGTGGACAACTGAATATTCTGAGATGGCAGAATTCTAGTTTCTTGTCGGAAAAGACTTCTTCAGGTGTCTTGTTCTTGAGTACTCTATGTGGAGTATGGTTCTGTACATACACCGTTGTTTTGGCTACTTCTTCCCATAGATGCATGGGAAGATCTTGATCATGAAGCATTGCTCTTGCAGCTTCCATGATCGTTCTATTCTTCCTTTATGCAATCCCATTCTGTTGTGTATTATATGGAGTGGATAACTCCCTCATAATCCCTGAATCTTTGCATAACTCTTTGAATTCATTTGATGTGAATTCTCCGCCATTAGATTATCGAAAGGTCTTGATCTTCTTTTCAGTGTGGTTCTCGATCAAGGCTTTGAATTCCTTGAACTTGTTGAATACTTCATCTTTGTTCTTCAAGAAGTATATCTATGTCTTCCTAGAAAAATCATCAATAAAAGATACATAGTATACATACCCATCTAATGAACCGGATGACATTGGGCCGCATACATCGGAGTGAATGATTTCCAATATTCATTTTTCCTTTCTCTTGCTGCTTGGAAATGTCTTCTCTGTGTTCTTTCCTTTCACAGATCCTTTGCAGATTCCGTCATGCTTTGTCTGAATTTCTGGAAGTCTTTCAATAGATTTGCTTGCAAGTGGTAGTGCTCTGTAGTGCACATGTGCAAGCCTTCTATGCCAAATTTCATTTGGTTCTACCGATTCATGGATCAATGCTTGTTCTGGATGGCCCTTCAATTTGTATAGACCTCCCTCTTCTTCCCTAATCACTACTGCATCATCAATAGTCTTCCCCTTTGGCCACATGAGAACTTGGCCATCTATAAATGCAACCCTCATGCCTTTTGCATCTAATGCAGATATGGAGAGGAGGCTATTCTTTAGTCTAGGTACAAACAATACATCCTTCATCGTCATAGACTTTCCAGAGTCTAGCTTATAGGAGGATTCCCCACTACCTTTTATTGGATATTGGTAGTCATCTCCAAGCTTCACCTTGTGGGGTGATTCATGTTCTGATAGTTTCACAAAGGATTCTTTGAATCCTGTCATATGTTTGGAAGTCCCACTGTCTATAAGCCAATCATTGCTTCCATGTGTGATGTTTCCCATGAGAGCGAAAATCAAGACATATTCTTCATCACTTGAAGAATCATCACTTTCTTGCTTGATTCTTTTCCTGGAGGGTTCATCATCTTATGCAGCATGAGCATGATGTCTTCTCTTGTTTCCCTTCTTCTTGTGAGAGACATTTGGGTTATTAGGATATTCTTTAGCATAGTGTCATTTTTCATCACATATAAAGCATCTAAATCTGGGTCGATTCTTATTAGGTTTATTAGGATGAGAATGCTTACCTTTGTGATGATTTGTTTTACTCTTCCTGGATTGCATTGTGAGAGTTTGATCTTCACTTTCCATCTTTTCTTCTCAAGCCGCTATTCGAGCTTCTTCTTGAGAGCATTCTTCCCATAATCTAGCTTCTTTCTGGCACAGATCCCTTGAATAAAGGGGTCCCATGATCTAGGGAGACCATTCAAGGTGGTCATTACAATCTCTGCATTCTCCATTTCTTCATCCACTGCTTCAAGTTGTTCTTTGATCTGGGAGACCCTTGTGAAGTATTACTGTATAGTCTCTGCATTCTGGATCTTCACATTCTTCAACTAGTTCCTCAAAGTCATCTTCTGGTTTATGTTCTTTCCTTCAAACAGTTTGGTCAGGGATTCAAACATAGCTTTAGGTGTCTTTAGGGAGGCCACCTGTAGTATGAGGTGATCCTTGATTGAATCAGCAATAATCCTCTTAGCCATGACCAACTTCTTTCTGTGTAAGGCCTTAGCCTCATCTCCCTCTGGAACTGGAGCCTCCTCATTGATGTAGGATTCCAACTTATTTTCTTCCAGGACCAGGGAGATCCTATACTTCCATGCTCAGAAGTTATCGGCTCCCTCAAGCTTTTCATCAAGCTTGGTATGATGATAAATCTTAATTGAGAACCTCAAATGGAAATATAAAAGATTTAGATCTTACCAAGTTAATATGTCGAAACTGGATCTGGAGCTGAATTTCTGCAGAGCTGGTTCAGGAGCAGATTAGGGTTTGACTTTCATGGAGTTCTGTCCAACCAAAAACTTTGATCTTGATCTCTAAAATTCGATTTTGAGGAGGAGATCAATCCAGGCCTAAGCTCAATAAAAAAATTCCACTTCTGTGGAAAGCCCTAATTTTTGGTAGCAGTGTCGGGTCAAAAACTGAAAATGATCAGAATCAGATTCTGCTTCGACAGAGAGATGCCCTCTGGAGAGGAGATTTAGTCCAATCTTCTTTTACTAAAAATATGTGGAGAGAGATCCAAAAAATAGGAAGCCCTAGTTTCCACAGCTGCACAGTGTCTTCTTCTCAGGTTAGCTCTGATACCATGTTAGATTTTTATCATTTAAGCTAGCATTATATTAGGATCTTTAACTGAGAGAATAACAAGCACAGCAATCAAACATAAGAGACAATGAACACAATGTTTTTCCTGGGGGAAACCATAAAGGAGAAAACCCCGCAACTTCCTCAAAGATAGAATCAACACTAAAAGCAAAACCCCAAAACAATAAGATGATCTCCCAATAGTAGTAGTCTCTCTCTCTCTCTTTTCCCAGCAACTTCTTCTCTCTCAGTTATGCGCTACATGCAGAGGTTTTCCATGGAGAAGAGATCCGGGGTTGGGGCCCATAGCAGGGAGGAAAGATATTATAATTCTTACAGAAACACACGAACATGATGGATGCAAGGTTCCAGAGTTTGAGGGATACAAGAAGATCTCAGTTTGGAACAAGGGAATGGGGGCGGGCAAAGGGCATGGAGGAGTCACAGTGCTAATAAATGAAAAATGGGGTGGAATGGTAAAAGCAGAGAAAGAGGACCCAAACAAATAGTATATTTGGCTGCAAATAAAAGAGAAAGAGGTTACTTTCAGGTTGGTTGCTTGCTATTTTGCTCCCAAAAACTCAAAAATTTATAAAAGAGGCAATTTAGATAGTGAAGATCCATATGCCTCTTTGAAAAGAGATATATCCCTCTTTAGTTCTCAGGGAGAAATAATGTTAATAGGGGATTTTAATGCAAGGAAAGCTAACAACCAATCTCTCCAGCTCAACAGTGAAGGAGGGGAAAACAATCTCTTATGGTTGGAGGAAAGTGGAGACCAATCATGGGAAAGAGTTTCAAGGGATGGTGATGGGGAAGTATCACATTTTGGGGAAGAATTACTGGGACTGTGTAGTTTGTCTGATATGGTTATTTGGAACGGAATGAGAAGGTGGCCAGCTTTAGGGGGTATTACATGCAAAACCTACAATGGCCAAAGTGTGGTAGACTATGTAATTTGCTCTCAAAGCTTTATTCCTAGAATACTGAAATTTGACATAGGGGATCGTCTTGTTGAAATGAAATCTGATCATGCCCCACTATTTGTTAAATTGGACTTTGCCTCCACTAGGCTCCTACAATAATCAAAATGTTGGCACGAAAGAGATTATTCCCAGCAGGGGCAAAATCCTCCTGAATCAGGAAAAAGGGACATATTTAGTGATGCCCTTAAATAACAGCTTCTAGAAATGAAAAGTAAAAGGCCAAATATGATAATAAACAAGGCAAAAGGTCATATTCATGTGCATAGTAATTTGCTGATCCTAATAATCCACAAGCCTTAAGTGCCTGCAAGCGATCTCGTCCTAGGAAGAGAGCTACAAGTACTTTTCCGAAAAACCTGTGGTTCGATGAAGACTGCAAGGCAGCCAAGAGGTATTCAAGAGATGGAAAATTCAACAAAGAAAACAAGAGGAGGTATGATAAGCTAATACAGGCAAAAAGAGAGGATTATGTAAATAAAAGAAGAAGGGAGTTAATATATCTTGGAAAACACAATCCCAAAAGTTTTTGGAGAGAATTACAGCAAAGGAAAGAGCAGACCGAAAACAGTATCACAGATGTCCAATGGTTAGAATATGCAAGGCTTCTTTATGAGAGGGTACAAAAGGTCACTCCCCCCACAGTAGAAACATCAATGGAGTTATTCACAGTGGATGATATCAAGCAGGGAATAAAGAAACTAGCAATTGGCAAAGCAGAGGACATAGATGGGTTTCAAGCTAAATTTCTAAAATGGGGAGTTGAACTCCTTGCCCCTCACATAAAGGAAATTTTCAACGGGGTCATCCGGGATGGCTTTCCGGAAGAATGGACCACCAGCGTGGTCATTCCTCTCTTTAAGAGTGGAGATACCAATAACCCTTCTAACTACCGCACAATTATGGTCAACCCCCTCATGGGAAATCTTTTTGGAAGAATGATAGAGAGGAGAATCAGTAGATGGGAAAAAGATGAGGGAAAAAGAGCAAAAGGGCAAGCGGGTTTTAGGCCTAAGCACTCTACTATTGACCATTGTATCACCCTTAGACATTTAATAGAGAAAATATGGGACAAACAAGGTGGGACAACATATTGTTGTTTTGTGGACTTTAAGAAAGCTTTTGATACAGTGCCTAGAGACAAACTTTGGAACATAATGGAAGAGTTGGGTATCCCAGATGGCTATAGAGCCGTAGCACACAGGATTTATGAAAAAGTTTGTGCTAAAATCAGAACATGCGAGGGAATGTCTGAATGTTTCGGTAGCGATATTGGTGTTAAGCAGGGTTGTCCTTTATCCCCCACATTATTTGGTTTATATATTGATAAGTTAGAAGCTTGGTTGAGCAAAACAGATGGGGAGGGTTTCCACCTAGCAGGTTATGTGGTAAAGCTACTTTTGTATGCAAGTACTAATAAGCAATAAATAGAAACCTTAACGATGCATAAAATCATGAATAAATAGAATTAATCCAGAGTTGATAATCTAATTAACCTTAACAGTGCATAAAATCATGTACATAAATGTAATTCACTTTTGGCAAAAAAATTTAGTTTGATGTGTCATAGATTACCATTTATTTCATCTAATCATGTACAAACATGTAATTCCCTGCAAGCTTCTGGAAAAAAATTCAATTTGATGTGTTATAGATTATTGTTCTTCAGGTTGAGTGTGATATATCATTGAGAAGGCGAGTGGGTTTACATTAAGTTCTGGTTGGAGGCATTTGCATGTTTCTTAGTCATAGATTTTTATTCTTAAAAGTGTTAAAAAATAATCTTATATATTTAAACAAACGTCATTAAGATTGTTTTATTGTTCCCACACAAATGTATTGTTTTATTTTTAGGATCGTGTTGAAGTAGGCCCTAAATATTTCCTCTCATTAACGAAATAGCAATGTTTGGAAATTACAATAGCTTGCAGCTTTTCTTTGAGCACAACGAGAGCAAGTGAGCATGAAAGAACGAGGGAGTGTGGTTAGCGAGATGTCCTAGTCAAACTGATGAGGATAGGCATCCTTTTAAAAGAAAATAGAGGGAGAGAGGCCCCCCCAATTCTTGACACTTGTCTCACATGCAAAAGAACAAGTGGAGCACCCACATGAGAGAGAAAAAACCATGGGAGAAGTGAGAATGAGGAAAAACCTCATTTCCCTCCTCTATAGGCCCACATTTAAGTCAAAGGGAGAGGGGCGCCTTCATTAGGAAGGTGGGAACCCCTCTTGTGATGCCCTCTACTTGCCTACGCACTCTCAATGAAGAAGTGCACCCCCGTGAAAGAGAAACAATGCCCCTTGTGAAAGAGAGTGGAAATGGGGAAACAGAGGGTGCTAGGGGTCCATTGTATTTGTCCTTAGTACCACTAAGCTCCCAACACAGAATTTTACCCTCAAATGTTTTAATTTAGACATCGGGGAAATTTCAACATTCTAATTAATGTCAATTTTTTTGTTGGAAAATGATTGACTTAGGAAAACATGACCGAAACCATATCAAAAATTAAGTAATTTACTCAAAACTTGGCACAAGGGTGTAGTGGGGATCATGCCATCGATTTTGAGTACCAATACCCCTATACAACATCATTAAGGACCACCTATCCCTCTTTTACATTACACTATTTTACATAAAATTAGGTTGAGGAACATTTTTTAATTACAAAACATTTAAAAAACTAGGTAAACCTTAACGAAATTAAGCAAGACTCTTGATTATGTTTAGCAAGGTAATCTAAAACACTCCTAGACCTTGATTACCCCATGTGCTCGATGATTAGGATGTCTTTCACTAGTTTGGAGGAATTTTGAGTGAAAAGCTTAAATAATTAAAATTGCTAAAGAACAAATTTAATTATCCAAGGAAAAAAACACTCAATAAAATGACTTCCCTAATGATAAAGTCTTAGGTAACTAATATTTACAAAATTGACCATCTTACTAACATATCCTTGCAAAATCACCCGTAGGGGTGCGAAAATTTCATGAAGAAGAAGAAGAGAAGAAAGGGGAAAAATTGCCTTGTTGAGCCTTCTAGAGTTTGAAAAAAATGATAGGTACACTTTGCTTGTATTTAAGGTACATGGTTACATTGTTGCCCAAATAGTTGGTTATGTGGTCAACAAGACCCAACCAAAGTAGGTTCCCCCTTGAACCTACTGTTACAACATGTATATCCTGGGTCTTTAGTGTTTATGTGTCATGGATACAAATTACTTCCTCATGTGTGATTAATAAAACATGTAGTATATGGTGATGAAGTTCTTCAGATGCCTATGATGAGGGGTCATAAGCAAGATGTAGTCAACAACTCCATACATCTACAAGCTCGCTAAGAATCGGATATCTTGTAATGTGAGCTCAATGCACTCTTCCTCGATGATGAATGAATTTGCATAGACATACTAAGAGTCCACAATCTTAAAGAGGAGGAGTGTGCCTTTTTGCATCGATGGGTTAAGAAACTTCAATAACTTAGGGTGTCTTTGTATACCTCGAACTACTTGATTGCATGTGGGAGCATGCTAGTTTGACAAACAAATGTGTTGACAAGCCAACTTGCATCTATCAAAAAAATTTCTATGCATGGGAAACAAACAAACTCATGATATCTATACACCCAACTGAAATCCTTCTAGGGTTTTCTTGCATGGGTTTTCTTAAGGTATCGATCTCATCTTGAAGGATCTCATAAAATAAAAAACACATCCTTGGAAATTCTAATGGCCTCATAAGATGATGCCCAATCAATTACATGAGATTGAATTCATAGTAAACATCTACGATATGCCGTATCAATTTCATGTTTCGACACTTCACTATCCACATACAACACCTAAAATTGTAGTTGTGGTACCATTATATATTTAAATCGCCTCTTTCTTCGAAATTTATAACAATTTGCTTTAAATATTCACATAAATAAATTTAGACGTCGTAGCTAAACTTGTACTTGAATATAACCTTTTGCATGCAAAATGCATCTAACCTCATTGTTATGCAACAATCCATTTTCCTCCTCTGAGAGCATGATTTTAAGGCATGCAAGCAGGTTGGTTTTATAAGCCAAGAAGTCCCCGTGCAAGGAAACTGAGTGGTAATCATTTTACATTTAAGTTGCATTTCATAGGAGAGATATATCAAAACCTCCACACATTTCGCTCACAATTTGAAATAGAAAAGTGATTTTTGGACTTGTTTATCCATAGACATTTCTCTTGAAAACTTTTCAAAACAATTTTTTTTTAAAGAAAATAGGGGATTTATATTGTACTTACAAATACATTAGATGTAAAAGTCATGAAAGAAACCACTTGATTTTTTAATTACATAGCTTATAATATGTTTAATAGCATAAGCATTGTACATGTACAACTTCCTTTGTTTTACCATGTATTCGACTTTTCTAAAAGACAATATGATGAAAGAGATCCCCAGGGATTTGTTGGTACAATATTGTACATTATCATGGTTCCCACAATCTTCCATAAGCTACTTTCACTGTATTTAATATCTCATGGTACTGGCATATGTTAAATGAAGCATACCTAATCCCATCACTGAGGTGCGAGATGCAATCTCCAAGGCCAATATCATCAACTAATGGGTAAATAGTGTATGAAATAAATAGCATAATTAAAAAATATATATATTTCATTTTTTTCAAATTCGGTTTAATATTATAATACTGGACAATCCAAGCATATTATAAGCCTGCACGATTCATATATGTCCATGCAAAGACAGGATAATTAAATTATTAAACCAAAATATTAAAACTCCCCACTGTATGATTTGTAAATCATAATAAAATATTTAAACCTTGTCTTTCACATGGCACATGGAATAGAGACAAAACTGCTATTTGAATATTAAAAGCAAAAATCTGTAAATCCCGTTCTTCTAATGTGAACCAAGACTTCAACACACACAAATATCAACCAATTCAAAATTTTCCATTCTTGATTGTATCATAAAGATTTCATGCATGGATTGTTGTCGCTAGAAACTCCTATACCATTTCATTATAACCACATTGTATCCATCACTATTATTGCAATATTGCATAATGAGGGGTTCCATTGAAACCACATTGTATCGATCAATATTATTGTAATGCTACATAATGATAAGTTAATGTATACTTTATTTCCAAAGTTGAAAAAACCTATAAAATTAGGGTTATCATGCTAGTTTTTACTGATATAATTTTAAAAGTACAATGTCTAGCACTATCATTGTGAGAAGTCGAATCTTGATTAATTGAAATAATTCATTGATGGTTTTTAAGGCGATGGCCTTCAATACATCCAAGATGTATTTAGGTTTTAGGTTATTGACATGTTTCGTTATGTTAAAGGAAGACAAGCTCTTAACAAATTAGAAACAATATTAGGTCATACTCCATA
The DNA here is from genome assembly GCA_001517045.1 of Pseudotsuga menziesii. NCBI lineage: Eukaryota > Viridiplantae > Streptophyta > Pinopsida > Pinales > Pinaceae > Pseudotsuga > Pseudotsuga menziesii. Next base: position 21,726 of record LPNX010107596.1, read on the forward strand.
ATGAAATAATAGTTTCAATCCATATAACATTTACAAGACGCTCACTATTCCTTGTTGCCATCAATGAAGCTTCAATATAGTTTGAGCATACATAACAGATATGATATATATTTATCCCTTTTTTTATAATCCCATTTTGGATCACAAATAAGTTTATAATAGGAATTATCCTAAGTGAAAATATATTGTGTTATAAAAGGGTTGGGATAAGCGAAAATGAATAGAGAATCTTCTCTTATTGTTTAGTTTAGGCCTTAAAATGCTTTTATAAAAACAAAGAACGATAATTGAAAGATAATAATTTGACTAATGAATACATTTGTGAAACGAACACATGTTTTTTTTTCAAAATATAAACAAATGTTCAGAAAAGAATAATTTTCAGAAAGGAACAAATGTTCACAACACCGATACGATGGCCCAACACGAAACATGAATAACACTTTACCAAAAAAATGAATAGTTAATTTTCAAGTGAAATTGGCACTAAAATCCTAACTATCAAACAAACACAGGCCAACCTACTACTTTCTATTCATATATTTAATATTTAATCAAATTAATATATAACTACCCGAAATGTAATCGTATAATCCAAGGTAAAAGAGGGAGTCACGAGACAATTGGCTCATGGGGATGATCACATGGTTTTGCAATCCGAAACCACTCTATAACTAATATAGGGTTGAAAGTTCATTTATTCATTTGAACCTAACAACTAGGGTTCCTTTCCTAGTCGTCATTCCCTTCTTCTCTTAAGTGATCGGTTGTCTGAGGGCGTTATTCTAGGCGTTTTTCCAGTGAGGAGGTGATGGTGCCTTGCGTGGTGACCTGTAAAGAAGCAAGATCTCCTATGGATCATTTGTAGCGACAATGATGCCAATGATTCCAGTGATGGGGGTTTCATTGAGTCAAATGTTGGATAGGCGGTGCGACAACTCCATCGGTCATGTATCTGAGGTAGAACCTGTTGGTGACCATTCCTTACTACTAGTGGCACACAAGGCAATGATTCTTTTCCTACAAAGCCGACAACCCATACCTTTTCTATGTGAGAGGTGGTATATTGCAATGTTTCTTACAATTTGGGCGATTTGTTCACACAAGCGACCATATGGTAATGAATGTTGTTTTGGGAGATGTTGTCCGCACTAGGAAGACGGTCTTAGCTCGTCTTTATATGGCTATGGCCCCTTTCTTGATTTTTTTTGGCTCTTTATGAGTGTTTTTTTCTTTCAATAAAGCTTAATGCTCTATTTGCTTGCCATATA
>LPNX010107596.1:24683-48321 GCA_001517045.1 Pseudotsuga menziesii
CAATGAAATTGTGTTTTTTTCTGTGAAAAAAAAACCTACTCTAAATGTTATATTAAATTAACAACAAATTTTTTATCATGGTATGGGAATTGAAAGGGTCTATAGAAATCATACAATCCTAAAAGTGTGGTGATTTCCAAACAACTAATTGGGAGGAGAATTGTTTTATTTTTAGGATCGTGTTGAAGTAGGCAGTTTTATTACCTTGCAACAATTGAGAACAAGAGACAACAACTATAAAAAAATCCAAATTGGAAAGAAATAAAATGTTTGTACTAAACACATATTGTGATAAAGAAACATGCGTAGGAATGGGGTGGTGGTGACGGGGTTGTTGTGTATTAATGGGAGGAGCAGTGGGATCAATTATTCATTGCGGTGACCATTGATGGGAGGAGGCGTACGTATAGAGTGGAGAACATAATGACAAAGGGAGGAACATAGAAAGCATACAACAATGAGGTGGATTTTCAAAATGGATTGTTCGACGACGAACAAAGTCACTTAACGATCTAACACAACAAAAACATCCTACAATTGATTTTATGTATAAAAAATATTGAAAATTGAGTGAATAACATAGTTTTCAATATTCAATGTTATTCAATGGAAACAAAGGGCATGACATGTTACTACACATAAGTGATATCATAAAGAACAACAGTGTATAGATGGAAAAAGTAGATTTTGAAAACAGGTGGTATGGATTACTAAGTATTTTCAAGAACTTGTCCCTAGTTGTGGTGTATCTTAATAGTTAAAATAAAAAAAAATCATAGTTCAATATTAACATAAATGTAATTACGAAAAACAAATAAAACATAACCAAAGTATTGAACCAACAACATGAGGAAAACCTTTATTAATTTCTACATAGGAAGCAATGTTCACTTGCTTCTTTGAACGGGAAATGTCCAAGTAAGTAGAGCTCCAATACAATATTAATCACTTGGCATCCAATTACGTAGATTCTACTACTACATATAGTTTTGGTATATCTCAAACACTGACCATTTAACAACCCTTCATCAATGAGGTTAGATCAACTAACTACTGGACCTTCTTTAATGAAGCCATCTTATATTATTGATTATACACTCTAACTATATAGTGGACCTTTTTTAATAAAGATGGTAGGTATACATTTAATAACAACTTATTCCCTTAATGAGGAAAGTCAAGGAAGGATACTAACATGCCCACCACCTTCAAAAGCAGAGTTTTCATTAATGCTAGAGATATTAAAATTGTCATAGAATCAAGAATGATTCCCATGTGGCATCTTTGGGTTGTCTGCCTTCCACTGGATTAATACTTCCTAGCTAATGCACTAGTGAAGACAATGCTCTCTTTTGTCTAAAATTGTTTATGGATGCAACCAGATGGGACCCCCCTCATCTAGTTTAAGGAGGACGATTTGAACTCGACAACTGATCCTTACCACTTTTTCCAAGTGTGACACATCAAATATTGGATGGATCGTAAAGTAGGTTGGAGATCCGAATTGCAAGCAACAAGTCCAATAAATTGGAGTATTGGATAGGGTCCAGGAAGCATATGTGCAAACTTCTAGTGGCTCTTCTCCTTAAGTGATGTTTGCTTATGAGGTTGGAGACAAAGGAACACATGATCCCCTTCTTTAAAGTGGCACGTAGCACTTAGATCGATGTCGATTAATAAGTTGCTGCATTTTGTTATAAGAGAATACACAATTGTCCTTGAGTGTATAGCCAACATGGGAATTAAGGGTTTTTTCCACCTCGTGAACCTTGGATGTGCCTAGCTAGTTTGAAGTGATTGATGGGAGGTTTTGTCCATAAGACCATATCATAGTGATATTTTCATAGCACCATGAAAAATCATAGGCAGTATCGTACCACCATTTGATAAGGGGTATCCATTCAAACCATTGTACTTGGTTTTCTAAGGAGAAATATTGCAGATATGTTTTTAAACACTTATTGATCACATCTACCTAACCATTTGTTTAGGAATGCTATCATGTGCTCATTTTCAAGGGCGTACCTTATATTTTGAATTTCTTCTACCATCATTTGTTGATAAATGTAGGACCACAATCCAACACATTTGAATTAGGCATACCTTGTAGTTTAAAAACATTATCCATGAATACTTGTGTAGTCGTTGAGGCCTTAAAGGGGAGTTATAAGGCACAAAAGTGAGCATATTTGGAAAGGGGTTTAATAACCACCACAATGATGGATTTGTGTCATGCCTTAAGTAGCTCCACAATAAAATTCAAGCAAATGTTAGTCCAAACTACTACATGGATTGGTAAAGGCTACAATTCTCCCTAAAGGCTTTTCCATTTCACTCTTTTTCCTTTGGCATGTGTCACACTTTGCCAAAAAGATGCGGATGTCATTCTTCATGTTATCCCAAAATAATGAACACTTAATTCATTTAATAGAAAGGTCTTGAAACATAGTTCAATTTGAGGGATATACAAGCTACACCTGGTAGGCAATGTTGATGCCTCTACCATATTCACTCACTTATTAAAATCAACACTAATAATCACCATCATCTCTTTTTTACGAACCAAAGGCTAAAGACGAATTACCCACCCATACATGTGACATAAATAAAACACATTCAAAATACTAGTAAACCACACACCATAACTATCAAAATAATATAAAAACCTAACATACTTCGTATTTATAAAATTAACAACTATTTTTTTTAAAATACAAATTTATCGCTTTTATTTGGTTATATAAAAATAAAATTATTAAACCAAACCATTAAAACTCCCCAAATTACAATTTGTAATTCATAATAAAATATTTAAACCGTTTATTTCATGTGGCAGATGGGAAAGAGCCAAAGATGTTATTTAAATATTAAAAGCAGGGATCCTTTAAGCCCTTCCTTCTCACGTGAACCCTAAGTTCCCCAATAAAAATAGCTAACAAATAACAATTGCCCCTAACGATGTAATGATGCAAAGGGACGTTGTAAAAAAATCCCATGGGCTAAAATGTAATATGTAATGAAAGAGCAACATGTTTGGACTATCATTTTCTTTTTTATATTAGTCTTATTAATTTAATCCATAGTTATAATTGTAACTTTAAATTGAATTAAGTCTATGTGAGTCAACATATATGAAAATGAATAATTAATGTATTTCAAAAGACCATTGAGATATACAAACATCATGTAAGTATATAATTTCTTAAAATAGAATCATAAATTATCACTTTAAATTGAGTTGAGTCTAAGTGAGTCAACATATATAAAAATGAATAATTAATGTATTTCAAAAGACCATTTAGATGTACAAATATCATGAAAATGAATAATTAATGTATTTCAAAAGACCATTGAGATATACAAATATCATGTAAGCAAATAATTTCTTTAAATAGAATCATAAATTATCACTTTAAATTGAGTGGAGTCTAAGTGAGTCAACATATATAAAAATGAATAATTAATGTATTTCAAAAGACCATTCAAATATACAAATATCATGTATGTATATAATTTCCTTAAATAGAATGGCATGGAATCATAAATTATCCTCACAACATTCAGAGTTGAAATAGTGCGTTTCCAAAAAAAATTTATGATTTAAGAAATTTTAATATAAGTTTATCAATAATATGTAAATATGTAAACAATATGATAAACTATTACCATGTTTTGAGTAAATTTAACATAAAATTGTAAAGTATCCAAGGATATTTGGCAAGCGAACATCTTCACACAATCTTTAAATATTTAGTTAAGAAAGACATTAAAAGTCTCAGTGAGGGATGTGCACATCGTAGAGGAAGCTCCATTCAACTATGTCATTTCATATTTTCTATGATGAAGAAAAGGTAGTTCTTGGTTCCATTTCGATAGCAATGAATTTTGGTCACCTGTAAAACAACAAAACCAAAAATACAAGCTTCATTAAGTTTTATAGCATATTGGGGTATACTATATATACCTTTTATTCTTTTTGGGGGAAGTATAGTACAGGAAGAGAGGCAAGAAACAAAGCACTTACATGCAACTTTAAATGAAACTCGATTAGTAATTAAACTTCGAATCCAAAATCTAGGTTTCATTTAAGTTAAAGATGCCAACCGTTATTATGCTACAAGAAATCAAACATCATTATACAATAATAAATTAGAGAAACTTAACTACAATAGAGGTAAGTCAGGGAAGGGATAGGTTAATAAAGAAAGATACATAACATCTTGACTATATACGCAATGCATATACATAATTTCAAATTGAATTCAATAGACCATTCAGGATGGAGCAAAAAAGTGTCGCATGTGACACCCCGGTTTTGACCCCGTTGCATAAAATGTACATGATGTATATATTGTAATGAATCGTGGTGTGGAGCTAAAAGAAAAAGCTCCACCATCGATTTACTTGTGTTATGTTTCGGCGAGCGGAATCGTTGCCGATGGTCTATCGTGGTATACAACATATATTAAGTTTTGTCATCATGTAAATATGCATCTTTAATTAAATGACCCAACCAACTATGTTCGCGGAAACTAGATTGAGAAGGGGCATGATTCTCATAAGGATTAGGGGGGGGGGGATGTCAAACTTTGAACCTATGGGGAAAAGCCAAGTGTCAGCTGTTAAACCCTTTTGACTTGTTCGCCTTTCCTTGTCTTATCCAACTATCACCATTAAAAGTTCTGCTGTTAGTTGGGGCAGTTATGGCTGGGGAGTGGAGTGTGACAGGACTATCAGTCCTTGCCCACACGCACACTCCACCAGCAGGTTGACCCTCACGCTTGCAAGGAAAACCACCACCACCATCACTCCATGCGGACACTCCATTCTCTCCACTACGCCTTTCTCTCCATCGTCAGTTCATCCTCACGCAAAGACGGCAGTTCCGCTCATTCTCACGAAAGGAAAAACGCCTTGTGGCTCACGCAGAGAACTTCTTCTTTGTTTTTGGTCTCACGTAGCCAGGAGAGGGAGCCGTCTCGACTGTCATTCGTGCCTTCCACAAAGAGGTGTTTGGTGTGTTTCCATCCGTATATTGGGATCTAGTGTAAATTTCTCTCACGCACAGGTTGGGAGGCTTATTTTCCTTCCACGTTGCGATCTGTGTAAGTCTTCCCGGTGGCTTCATTGTTGAGAATGGACTGTTGTTTCCCCACGTCGCTGGTTGTGTCTGTTTTACATTTTGGGACTATTGTAGGTTTTTCTAGAGTCGTTTTGGCCACGATAGGGCCAAGAACGACTCAGGGGTTGCTTTCCCTGCCCAAGCTATGAATCGCTTATGTGACTGTGTGTATGCAGTGGTTGGTCTTCGGATTGTGTTGGGAGCAGGGATGGGGGCTTGGTTTGCTTGATAAACCTGGTGTGTTGGAAACCACACAGACAGATCTAGAGGGATTTCTTCTCCAAAACCCCTAAATAGCACTAGAAGGGAAGTCAGGGCCCGAGGGATTGTGTAGCAGAGAAGGGGCTGATTCCTTGTGTTGGGTGTGTCTGGGTGTCTTAGAAGTCAGGCTAGTTCTGGTGTAGGTGTTACTAGCTCTGTAATGGGCTCACCAGCTTAGCATTTAGCATTTCCCAACTCCTTGATGGCCTGGTAAACCTGACCATGTTGGCTTGGTTGTCTTGTCGATGGCCTGATAAACCCAACTGCATTGGCTTGGTTGTGTTTTGTGTATCCTTGGCTATGTGTAAGCCTGTTTGTTCCTTATTCCTTGGGGAATCATGCCCAACTCGGGGGTGGCAGCATTGCTGAGAGATTTAGGAGCATGCTAGCCTATGGTTGGGTGGAACGTTGCAGCGACGTAGCTGGTTGCGGGACAAGTTCTTTATGAGATAAGTAATCTTGACCATTTCGTCTCTGTATTTATATTTATTGTTTAATGAATATGATGAACATGTTGAATGCTTGTATGAACTCGTGTTTGCTTCCGCTGTATGATAAATAGTCATGTATGCATATTCTAGTTCAAAGCATTTTGTTTCAGCATTTTATGTACATACATGTTCATGGGGCGGTTTGCCCGGATGGTTAATGCCATGGTAGCGTCCTCTTCGCCAGTCAGAGGGTCGGGGACGTTACATCACACTTGAGCATCCCTTTGAGCAATATTTTCAAGCAACAAGGAAACATTTTGTTGTGCCTTTTATTACTTAAGCGAATTGGAAAGTGGTAGAACCATCGAGCCATCAGTGAGTTCAAAACCTTAGAATACTTTGATCCTAAAAAAGGGGAATAAGTTGTGGAGCTGCGAACTATTTGATTATTATTGTGCTTGAAAACATGCATATAATTATTACATTAATTATGCATATGATAGAACATGTAAAGGGCATGATTGACCACCTTTGTATGGTTGCTTGTGTGAGGACAAAATATAGTTGAAAATTGGAGTTTGTATCCCAACAAATGTCATGGTGTTTTCCAATAATGGTTGAGCAACCTAAAGTCCCTTTCATATATAATACAGAGAGGGAGGAGGCCAAAATGTGCCTAGTAAAAATAGATAAGTAGCTTGTTGCACAATGATTTCTTTAATGTAGGGAGTAAAAACAACCGTTTTAAAAAATCGCACATGTTGACAAAGATGACATCATGACATTGAGTGGTTAGAGAAAGGCGACTTACAAAATCAAGAGAGATGGATTCCCATGGGCATGTAGGAATGAACAATGGTTTGGATAGTCCCATTTTGTGGCTAACAAGTTTTGAGGTACACAAAGAGTACAACTTCGAATAAAAGTATTGACTTGCTTCTTCATGGTAAGCCAAAAGAAATAACAATGCAAGTAATGCAAAGTTTTATTGATGTCAAAGTGCATAGGCCTCCTTGAAGATGCATAGGCCTCCTTGATGAGAATAACTTTGTCATCATTAGTTGGCACACACAACTGCAACAATTTATATAATCATCCATCTTTTATATGGAAATGTAAAAATGGTGTTTGGTTTACCTCTATTGAGTGTTAGAGAGTGTGCAAGATGGAACCAAAATGTAGATCCAAAGAGTATTGTTGCTTCAAGTGATCATATGCAGGAACCTTGATGTTGAGTATTAAAAGCACATAAATCGAAGGGAAGCTTAGCATATGAATTGTTTGATTAAATTAAAGGAGGTGAAAGGTATGCATTTTGATTTGAAGATAAGTGATTAATACAATGAAAAATGGAAACTAATTGGATATAGTGGCTTGCACCAACCCTTAACATGGTTGGATTTTTAAGTGTCTCCTCTCGACTAGCTTGAGAGGTTCAAACTCAAGTTACCATGCAAGCGAGACTCGTCATGAAAACTCAACCGTGCTATCAATATTTCACAAGCTATCAACAATGTTGAATTTACTTCCAAGTAAGTAATATTTTTGTAATATTAAATGTTTAAAACATTGCTTTTTTATTTTAACACACAAAGTTCACTTAACCTTTTATAATTTTTTTTTTTATCTCCAAAGCATATGATTGTTTCCCACACTAACATGTGTCTTATATGGAAAAGGGTAAAAACCACTTAACCTTTTATATCTTTTTTTCTCCAAAACATAAAATTGTTTCCAACTCTAATCTAGACTTGTATTGAAAAGGAAAAGCATTTGTATTACATTCAATATCTACATACATTCCTTCTTGTAACTATGTCTTATAGAGTTGTATATAAAGCTTGGTGAATTTTCAAATCTTCGCAAAAAAAAATCATATTATAAATCTATCATTGTACAATGTAATTACACATCAACCAATAATTATAAAACTAAAAACTATTCCTATTACATTTTTCGTAATTATGCCCTATAATATTTAGCGTTCCTCATTTTGAATTTTTCTAATACTAAAATATTTTATTTTTTAAGGTTAGAATTCACATTAAAATATAGAAGAAAATATAAAAAATACAAAGTCATGAGGCCTCCCACAGCAAAAAAAACAACCCATAGCAAAGTTCTGTGGACCTCTCCAGAGGAGAAAACAACCCATGATCAAAGTTATTCTACCATGTTTGTAATGTAGTTCATTGAGAATCAAAACTAAAAACAAAGAAGCTAAAATACAAAGTCATGGGGCCTCCCACAGCGAGAAAACAACCCATAGCAAAGTTCTGTGGACCTCTTCAGAGGAGAAAACAACCTATAATCAAAGTGGCAGATTATGTTATTCTACCATGTTTGTAATGTAGTTCATTGAGAATCAAAACTAAAAACAAAGAAGCTAAAAAGAGACTGTCAGCTCTGTAGCTAAAACGTAGCCAGATGCAAAAACCTTAAAAAAGACAGTGAAAAAGTCTACTTGACATTTGTGTCGGTGAATCACTACTGTGTGGGTGCAGTGGGTTTGGCCTCAGTGTTGACATCGTTCGGTTGGTTCCACATGGTGCCACTAGTGCTAGCTTCGCAACGAGTGGTGTCGCCCTGAATACTCTCCTTCTTCATGGTTTGTTCTTCCATTTTAACACTGATAGTTGGCTCCTTGACAATTGTAGTGTCATTTCCTTCAGCAACATCCTCAAAGATCCTGTGTATGGTGCCATACGCAGCTATGGTCATGAGAAAAGGTGAGGGAAGACAGTATCCAGTGGCCTCCTTCGCACACCAATCCCAAATGGCATAAACCTTATCCAGAAGTTCAAAAAGACGTGCTTGGCATTCTTATTTTGCTTCACTGAGGTCATTGCAGAGGAGGAGAAGGGAGTCCATCATCCTCGCCAGCTGCCTAGGAAGACCTATATCTGTTCCGCTCTGATTAGCGTTAGTGTTCCTCCCACCTTACCTTCCCTGGCGGCCAAAATGAGCCATACGACCAACAATTTTCACAACGCGCACCACAAAATTCCTTCTTGTCCAGCGCTCGGGGAATCCGAGCACCAAGAGCAGAGGAGGAATGAATCTGCAAGCTTGAATCCCGACCATTAAGAATCCAATGTCAAGAACGATGAGGGAATAAAGCCACACAAGCGGGCATGTCACGTCTGATCTCGGGACAATTTATAGCATTGATGTCGTGGATTGGTGGCGCCGGCGTGACCATCTCCTCGACCGCCATTACCTGCCACCTTTTCCCCTTCGTCCCATCACCATCAATACCATTCGTGCTTCCAGCTACCACCCCATATGGGAATAATAAAATAAAATAATTTAAACCTTCCTATCTTACAAATTAAAGCTACCTCCAAATTCTTACCGCTTCTTAGCACCAATGACAATGTTTGAACTTTACTTGAGTGGAATGATTGACCATGTAATTAATTAAGCCGACTTACAAAGAAATTATGTATCGATGAAAAATTCAAATCAAAATTAGTATTGATGAATATACTATGAATGGTCGATGAAAAATTCAAGTATTGTAGACGAACACCTACACCTAGTACTTTAGTGTTTGAATTTGTAAGATAACTAGCAATTGTACCTAGGGGTGCAATAAAAGAACGCCGTGTTGCAAGCTAAGCAAGGAGATGTGGACATATACAACAAGATATTATATTCTTCACATAATTGACCATTACATTATTATCCGCATGTATTCTTCTCTCATCCAAATGAGAATGGAATGTTAGTTTTTGTAGTTCATATGTTACAATCAAGTAACATTGCATAAATTTATGGATCTATCTACTATCTTGTTGCTTATATTAAAGATTGTCAAATTCCAATATATTAATAAAATCTGGTTTTTTGTATTCTTATCTTTCTTGGGGTTTGTACAATTTTTTTACTTGCAGAATAAGTATAATTTCCGAATACTGTTCTGTTCAAAATAAAAGTTATGTTCAGATGCCAACCATTATCTATCCACCCTTGAAAATTTGATCCCCTAATAATTGTACTTGGAAAGCTGAGGTACAGACTACCCATGTATTGCTGACAAAAGCTGTGAAGTAAGTGTATAACTAAGACATTTCTAAAAACCCCTGATATAGCTCTATACCAAATAATATTGAACTTGACAAAGAAGAAAAGAACAAAGGATGTGGTTTACTTAAAGTCTAAATGCACACAAGAAAAGACTTTCTACTAAATATGAGTAAATCATAAAAGTAAAATAACTATGAAGTATGAACATAGAGAGGGGTAAGATCAATACTCTTCTTAGCAAAGTAATGAATAGGACCATGTTAGCTCAATTATTCAATAAAAGATTTTTACTTAGAGAAAATACCATAAAGTACTTTGTTTTAACTGAGTTTGCTTTAGAAACAAATCATAAAAGAGCTTCAGAGGCCCACCTCTGCTACAAAGCAACTTGCAACTGATAATTTGTTATTTCCTTTAGTGTCATTCTTCATCCATCCTTGGAGAAATAGGGACTGGAAGCTGTAACAAGTTACCAGTGTCCATATAGGTTGGGCAGAAATGTAAAAGACGTAAAATATGATTACCTGTATCTCTTAGAAGATCTCTTCGAACAGTTTTTAATAGAGATGTGGCGGGGAAGATCCGGGTGGTGTGTCGAGATCCAAATATGATAGGTTTGCAAGACGATCACCATTGTTGAGGACCGGCTTAGATATTAATACGAAGAATGTCCGCTCAAAGCAATTCTCTAACAAACGGATAAATTTCAGAACAAATAATAGGCTAGAGGAGTTTAAAGAAGGAAGAGGGAACTGCAAGTAATGCAAACGCCCATGTTAAGACATTCAATTGGAATTCTTAGTTTGCTTTCTTAGGAGAGCAAACTATTTTGAGAAAGTAGAAAACAATTAATTTTGTCGAGTCTAGTAAAGAACAGTCCTATATTTGAAAAGCATATTTTACTGAGAAAGTAGAAAACACTGTTTTGCCGACTGCAGGAAAGAGCACTACTATATTTTTAAAGCACTGGAGCTTAGCCCCGCTAAATTTAGGAAAAGCTAGATGTTTACACCTGAACTGAACCAATAGAATTATTTCCAATCTTCCCACTTACAATAAATTAGCTCTTACTGAAGCAATAGAATTGACTGCATATTTAAAATTGTCAGCTTTATAATTTAGGCTTCTCAAGCTAAATTTAAGCAAAAAGACTGTTATGAAAGCCAAATTCAAAAGTGAATAATATATACACGAATTATGTCTCTATCTTACATTACACTCGCCTACAATGCTCATACAAAGATCGACCCAAAATTACATAACGAAGAAAAATAATTTAATTCATATAGTCTTCCTTGATGCCATTTTTATTAGATCATTGCTTCTTGATTGATGTCATTTTAGATCATTTTTGTTAGAAAAGCGAGGTGCCCTTGCAACCTAAGGCAATAGAGATACCCTAGTAATATATTTTATGTCATTTAATTCTTTTTTAAATGACAAATAAATCTTCTCCACATCCAACAGGATCCTTTCTGCAAACAATGGCTCACTTCCCCAACCTTATGGCTGACACACGCTCAGTTGACTCTCCTCGTCCACAAGCTCACTTCTACAGTGGCCAGCGCCGTCCAACGACTCCTCCATGTCCACCAGCAACTGCAGCAACTCTCGGGGCTCTCCCTCTTCACCATGATCGATCCAGATCCGACTTCTTCATCTCTCCACATGATCACCACGGTCCTCCACCACCAGCAACAGCAAATGATCAAACCCAATGGCTCCTCTTCTTCACGCACAGACTCTCTTCATGGTCTGACGGCTATGGCAATGATGAATATAGCTCTAAAAAGAAACTTGCTTTGAATTACTTGAATTGGAATATTAATATTTTTGAAATTATACAATATTCCTTATAAAAATTTATACCTTTGTGTTCTTGGTGAAACCCACAACATCATTGCACATAATGGAAATCGTTAATTGGCACCTATCGGTATATTACAGCTTAGAGTAGTTGAGCCACTCGATTTTGTTACTTAATGCAGTCATTTAATGCCAAGATTATATGTCTTCTTTTCTCATTGGGAACCAATAGAGGATTACAATATGTATCTTTTTTCAGAAGTTGATGAGTCAATTGGTGTATTATAACATATATAATGCAAGCTTATAAACTGAACCATCTTACAACAAAGGCGTTCCCCGGATTCCCTAGTCCTGCATTCTCCCAATCTCCCATTCTCACATTACCCAGTCAATACGCATGACGTTAAATATGCACCTGCCATATTCGATGTGGGGCGCTACTACAGACACAACTAACAACATATCTTATGGGGAGGCCGTCCCTACATCCTTCACGCGTGGACACGTCCTACCTCCCCCCAGTCTCCCTACGGTTCTCCTTCTATGCAAGTAGGCCACCGCCCAACTGCCCAAGGGATCCCACATGAGCCTGGGCTGCATGCACACCATGTGTGGGCAAGCATGCAACCAGGTGACCAGTGCCTGTTCTTCCAAAACAGGGTAGCCCTCACTGGCGCAGGGAAAAGTTCAGTCATTCCTCCAGGCTCTCAAAAAGTAAAACATACCATCATATGGCAAGGACATCTCGATGGGAAAAGTTCAACATTGGACTGTGTTGTATCGCCAAAGGAACCACTCTGGCAAGAGGAGCTCAGGCAGGATCCCTGGCAGCGCATGAAGTGGTCAGATTCGATGGTGAGGCTTCTGATAACAATGGTTTTGTATGTCGGTGAGGATGGTGGATCAGAGTGCGAAGATGGGAGAAAAAAGAAGTCTAGTATTTTGCAAAAGAAGGGAAAGTGGAAGTCGGTGTATGTTGTAATCTCACAGATCACATAAGGTTACCAATAATACATACTAAAACATATATATCTATAAATCAGAGACAGGAGACAAGAACATATAGGAAAACAAATTATATTAATGCAATGAGTTCATACAAGGCAGAGAACTGAATTGAGTTCTCGTTTGGCTCAACAGCCTAATATATACAATTTACAAACAGTTACAAAATAACTACCTGTCGGTTCGGTGAACCAACACGACTTTTAGTTAGCTGACTTAATCTTTTAGTTTAGTTGGCCGACTGACTTAGTCGGCTGATCGACTAAGTCATCCTGTCGACTTAGTCGATCGATCGACTAAGTCGGTCTTCGTTCAAGTCGACTTTGTCGACTTGCTCCTTTCTACATCTCCCCCACAAACAAAACGTTTCTTCGTCCCAAAGAAACAGGGAGGTACAAAATGATGTTTGTCGAATGTTATTGTGGTGGACTATGGAGACGGATGGTAGGTCTTTTCTGGATGCAAATCTCGACAATGGCTGGAGCTGTGATGGCAAGGTGATGTTGAAAATCCATCCAACTCTGCAAAGCTTTCTGGATGTCGATCGTTAGTGTAGTTAAGCTTGACAGGACCGACATCTTTTCAGAGAGTGGGACTTTCGCGATTTTCTCCATGTTGGGGCCCAGGATCTGGTTCTGTTCTTCGGCTGTGTCGATGAGTCTTTTCATCTGTGGGCAGATGATGTCGACTTTCTCTAAGTTTGGAAGAGCCTGTTGCACCCACTGATGTTCTTCCCATTCCAGCTTCTGCAGCTTGTTGGTCTCCAGCACTATTTGTTCTGCCTCTGTCGTCTTCCTGCCCTCCAAAGCCTGAATGCCTTGAAGATTCTGTCGTGTCTGCTAATAGACCTGTCCATAGTGAGTAGGACAATCTCTTAAGACTTATTCGGTGACGACAAAATCCTCCATATAGTCTTGGAGCACTTTGTATGCCTCTGAAAAGGCAGTGTGCTGTGCCAGTAGCATTCGGGCAGTCTCTTCCTTCTGTTCTGCTTTCGTCTCTTGGAAATGTGCCTGGATGGTCGACACGATGCTCTCGAAAAGATAATATGCGCGTTCCAGCGGTCTATCTGTGCCGACTTCGACAGGTCCTGGAATGACGGACTGAGCTAGGGTCCTGCACTTGTCGAGAAACTCAACATGTTCTGTATTTTTGTCGGTGAGCTCTTTGGTTTTTCGTGCAGTCCTTGTCTTTGCTTCCTTGGCCAAAGTCTTGAGAAGTTGGCCGACTTCTATGTCGGTCAACGAACTTGTATCCCTTAAGCTGATCCGAAGGTTGGAGGTTTTGGTATGATGCTCTTTCTTTTTCTTGTGCTTTTGTGCCTCTGCCTCCTCGGTACCTGCAACAGTGGAGGGGGGGCTTGTGGTTGGTGGGGCTGAAGTCGATGGGTTCTCTGGTTGGGTGGTTGGTATGGTTGCTTCTAGTTGTGAGTATGTAGTTGGTTGGGATAGATCTGGCTGGGAATCAGGGGGTGGCGGAGGTGGTGGGGATGATGATGGCGGGGGTGGGGATGATGGCGGTGGTGGTGATGGAGTGGGGGACTGGTTGGTGGTGATGGGTTTGTCATAAGTGCGTTGTGGACTTTAGTCGAGAGTTATATCTACTTCTGGTGGTGTAGTGGTGGGTAGGTCGGTCTGGGGTTGGGGGTTAATGTGTTCGATGGTCGACTTCACATGGCCAATTATGTCGCCTTCTTGGTCGGATCGAGTGAAGGTCGATGTAAGGTGTGAAATTACCTAGGGGTTTGTCTTGCTGCCGGTATAGAGAGGGGTCCTTGTGTGAATTTTCTGAGCCGACTGAAACAGCTCAGGCAGCGTCTCAAAGAAAGATTTGAGTTCTGTGTCTTTGTCGAATTTTTCTTTCACGGACTCCGGTATCCTGCTTTTGTATAAGTAGAGGGGACTGACCGACTGCTGTGCCGGTGCTTGCTCCTCGACTACCATTGTCGGTGATGGAGGTGGAGGGGTCGACACAAGATCGACGACGTCTTCAGGTGTCGTCGTTGTTTTTTCTTTCTTTGGTCGTCCTTCCAGAGCCCCTGCTTCAAGGAATCGTTGAAACTGAGTTTCAACTGGTACTTTGTTGGCGGCCGCATCTTCTATAATGTCCAGGGTGGTAGCTGCTAGTTCTTCTTCATCATCAGATGACTCAATAAGAAGCTTGCGATTACCTTTGCCTTGTTGTACTTTTTGTGCTCTAAGTTTCCTTCTGGTGGCGGCTATCTCCTTGGCTAATTTCTGAATGATGCCTTTTGATAAAGCATACTCAGGGTTGTCGTGCTCGAATCCATTCGTCGGTACCTGAGTTGGGGCAACGCTTGCTGGAGCCGGAGGGGTTTCTTGTTGTTGTGGCTGTGGTTCTGTCGGCTGTGGGTTGAATCTGGTTGGAGGCTTGATGGTTATTTGTACCCGACCAATGGGCTCGACCGGGGTGTCCTTCGATACAAATGTACTTATGTAGAGGTTGAGCTCGTAGTATTCCTCTTTCTCCTGGTCGGTGAGTGGCTCCTTTATTGAAAAGTTGACCTGTTTGGCTGCCTCGGGCACTGGTAGTTTGGTCTTCGCCTGTCGAGTCAACTCTCGGAAGATTTGATCGATAGTCGGGTAGTAATCGAGGGCAGTGGCCTTGGGGTCTCCACCCTGCATATACCAGACCATTGTATGGTCGATCTCCAACTATATGTGAGACTTCGCTGATAGATTGTGTCGAATGTTCTGAGGCACCCGCCATCTAGTCGTGCGAAGCTTTAACTGTTGGAACCAGTTTTCCAGAAATATTTTCCCTTGCGCCAGCTCATGCGGGGTTCCTTTCTGGGAGAAGGGTTTGAACCTATTCATGTGGAACTTTGTCGGTTCCCAGAAGACTGGACTTCCTTCCGTATAGATGTGGTACATAACGATCCAAAGGATTAGGGAGGGGAACTTGATGATTCCTCCCGTCTCTTGGCATCGTTCGCAGACAGTTTTGATCATGTCGGCGACATAATCTCCCCATCTGTAGATTCGACCGTCGGTGGCAATTGTGTCAACGGCCTCCAGCATTTCCAATTTGAGGTCGCTACTTCGACCTGCTAAGGTAAGTGTGATGGCGATGATTTTGGCCACAATCTGTGGCGTTCGAGTTGCAATCTGCCCGATCATCAATCCTTTGGAATTTTTCTCAGATGGTGATCCCGTAAGCTCTTGGACCAATCCTTCCTTGATTCCGATTGGTACAGGGTTCCCTTGGTTAGACAGGCCAGTGAGCTTGGAGATGATATCTCCAGTAATGTCGACCGATCGGTCGAAGTAGAACCGACCGTTGTGGTATCGACTGATGATAAACTTCACGGCAGCTTCTTTTGTCCCACCAAAGCTTTCCATCAGGGGTGCGTTGGGATAGTTGAAGATGGTGCTCCGTCGGACTTTTTCGGCCGCTTGGGTCATATTCTTGTCGACGAAGGCCCACTCTTGGATCTCGGCCCAAAGTTTCTGCGATTGGCCCTCCTGTACTTTGGCATTTTTGATATGCTTTAGTCGGTGGATCAAGGGTGTATCCTCAGCCTGTAGCTCTTTCGCCTTGGTCGCTGCTCTGGTCTGCTTGGGGGCCATTCTGTCTTTTTGGTTGGGGTTACTATAGGTTTCTGGGTTTTTAGTCGACTGAATGTGCGAGTGCTCTGTATGTAAAGGGTGTGGTGAATGAACCTTCGACGATCCCGTATTTATAGGCGATGGTGTGATTGCATGTGGGAATGGATGTATTAATGGCGGACTTGATGTTCTAGCTGCAAAACGCGAGTGTGGAGTAATGGTGAATTGTTTTCGGCGCTCGAGGGTTTGTTGAAGTAGTGAGTTCCTTTCATGTTTTGTTGTGTCGGGTGTATTACTTTGTTTTTGGAATTTTTAGCTTTTTATGGATTTTGATTGACGGTTAAGGTCGTTATATATATATAATTTTATTTTCAGTTTTTGTAACGTTTGAGTCGGGCTCCATTAACTAGCTTCCGAAATACTAGGCCCTGCAATGTTTTTAGTCGGACTGAGCCATTGGGGTGTATCTCTTCGACAAGGTAAGGGCCCATCCATTATGTGTGGAGTTTCTTGGGTTTTCCTTTGACTCGACTATTATAGAGTAAGGCAAGGTCTCCGACCGACAGGTTTTTGCTTTTGATGTTGCGGTCGTGCCACGCTTTCTATTGTTGCTTGTGAATTTCTTGGTGTTGTATAGCCATGAGTCTGTGTTCTTTCAGCTTGCTAAGTTGAAATAGTCGGTCCTTTCTTGCCTGTTTGACATCGACATGTAATAGTTGTGCAATAATAGGTGTCTGCTGTCGAAAATGTAGGGGGACGACTACTTCTTGCCCGTAGACTAGTCGAAAGGGGGTTTGGTCGGTCGACCGTTTATAGGCTGTCTTATATGCCCAGAGGACCGCAGGGATTTTCTCATCCCAGTCGTCCTTGTCGGTACTGCATATTTTGGTTAGCCCTTTTGTCAATGTTTTGTTGAAAGCTTCAATCGCGTCGTTCGACTAAGGGTGATATGCGGTGCTTCGTCGGTGGTCGATGTGAAATTGGTCGGTCAAATTTTTTATTGTTTTGTTGATAAAGTGTGATCCTTGGTTGCTGATTAATGTGAGTGGGCATCCGAATCTAGTGATGATGTTTTCGTAGATAAACTTAGGGGCTACCTCACTTGAACATGTATCGACGGGTTCAGCTTTTGCCCATTTAGTGACATATTCTACTGCCGTGATAATATATCTTGCACCTGATCGTTTGGTTGGGATAGGAAATGGTCCTATGAAGTCTATAGCCCAGATTTCAAATGTGAGACTAGGGTTTACAGATATCAAGGGCATTTCTGTGCTCGGCAGAGGTCAACCAAGTTGTTGACATCGGTCACATCGACTAACAAAGTTTTTGCAATATCTGTGGATCGTCGGCCACCATAATCCCGACTGTTGGATTTTCTTTGCAGTTGTGTCTGCTTGGAAATGTCCTCCTGCAGGTCCATAGTGTGCTTCATGCATGATTTGGTCTTGCTCATGGTCGAGTACACACCTTCTGAGAATGTCGTCTAACCCCATTTTGTACAGAAATCCATTGATGAGGCTGTAAGGTGCAGCCTTCATAGCTAAGATTTGTTTTTTCGTAGTGTTCAAACCTTCTGGTGCCTGACCTGTCTCTAAGAACTGAGCTATTTCTTCAAGTTCTTCTGGAACTGCTTCTATGCGAAATAAATGTGTGTCCGGCAAGTCATCGTCGACTCCGGTCGGTTCCTCTCCTGTGTCTATGTGGGATAGATGGTCGGGCCCAACATTTAGTTTTCCTGGTCGGACAATGACTTCAAACTCGAATTCTTGAAAGAGAAGTAGCCAACGACAAATTCTCCCATGATGAAGTGGTTTATTGACAAGGTACTTCAAGGCTTGATGGTCGGTATAAAATGTGAAGGGGTTGGCTAAAAGGTAATGATGATACTTTTGAAGGGCAAAGACCATACCTAGGGCTTCCCTTTCAGTGGTCGAATAGTTCCTTTCAGCCTTATTTAATTTTCGACTACTGTAAACTATAGGGTAATCCATCCCGTCATCCCCTGGTTGAGTTAGGATTGCTCCAATTGTTATTCCTGAGGCATTGATATGCACATGAAATTTGGTCGACCAATTTGGAAATTTGAGTATGGGGGCTTCGACCAGTTTTCTTTTCAGTTTGTCGAAGGAGATTTGGCATTCCTCTGTCCACTTGAACTCTTGATCTTCTTTTAGTAGTTCTTCCAGAGGGTAGGTCATATCTAAATAGTGTCTTATGAATTTTCTATAGTAGCCTGTATGGCCAAGTAACACCCTGACTTGTTTGGGGTTTATTGGTGGTTTTAGGTCGAGGATGATTTTAATTTTGGCAAAGTCGAGCTTGATACCATATTTACAGACAATATGCCCTAAGAGTATCCCTATGGGAGTCATAAAGATACATCTCTTAATGTTCAGGGAGAGTTGAATCTGTCGACATCTCTCCAGCATAAGTCGGAGCCATTTGCAGTGATCTTTTAAGGTGGAGTATATGGTCCAGTCATTGAAGTATACTACCATGGTCTTATATATATATTCTTGGAAGGTCTTAACAACAATTCGGGAAAATACTGCAGGGGCATTCTTTAGCCCAAAAGGCATAACTCTGTAAGCAAAGGAACCAAATTCACAGACAAATGTTGTCTTCTTTTGATCTTCTTTTGCTATGGGTACTTGGTTGTATCCTGAGAATCCATCTGTGAATGAGTAGCATTCGTGGCCTGCAACTTCATTCAAGATTTCATCAGCATAGGGGGTTGGGAATGGATTTGTCAATGTTACTTTGTTGAGCTCCCTAAAGTCGACACAAATTCTTAACCTTGTCGGGTCATGTTTCTTGGGCTGTACGACCATGGGACTTGCCCATTCAGACTGGTCGATAGGGTAAATGATCCCCGCTGCTAACATGTTGTCGATTTCCTTTTTAACGGTTTCCTTGTACTTGTGAGCTAGTTTATAAGGTCGTTTCTTGACAGGTCAGACATCAGGTTTAGTATCTATTTTCATTTCTCCCATTTCCTGTACTAAGCCTTTTAAGTCTTTATAGTCCCTTGCAAAGACATCTTGGAATTCTCTAAGTAAGTTCACTATTTCGGTGGTCTGTTGTTCGTTCCAGTACTCACCAATCTTGGCTATTTTTGGTCGGCGTCATTTGAAATGTCGACCTCTTTAATTTTCACTTTGGCATCTAGCCACTCTGGTGCTTTAGCCTCGTTGATCGGCCGACTTCCTTCTGTGAACTGTGAGAATGTAGCAGGAAATTCAGCAGCAGTCATTCTGTCAAGATCTGGTTTGTCGGTGGTCTCGAATTTCAGGATTGAGTGGATAGGTTTTGTTGTTTCAATATGGTCGTTTTCCATCTGAAGCTCTTGCCTTCTGTGTGTTCATTTTCTAAGTGTAAACGAGTCGCCTGTGGTCTGGATTCGGTTTGTATATTGTTACAGTCCTTGATCTGTCGTTGGTTCTGGGAGGGTTGTTTTTCAGTCGTGTTGCTGCCGCAACTTTTTCCCCGACTTCAGTTTTTTACTTCAATTCTGGGACCCCTCCTTATCTTGATAGATTTGAATCTAAGGATGAATTTTTGGCGTTTTTGAGTTGCTTGTTTTAAAGATTGAGCGTTTCCGTCTTGTTGGCTGGTTGCGTTCGGGTTTTTTTTAACACTTTTAAGAGTGTGAGGGTTTACCTTAGCGTTTTTTGGTTTTTGGCCTTCTTTGAGCCTTAGCGCTGCTAGTTCGTCTCTTTGGATCGGGCCTCTTTCTGAAGTTCCGAACCTCACGTCACCCGCCGTTGCGGCTCCCTGACCAAACCTTCCACCCGACGCCCGACGCCCGACGCCCGACTCGCTGTGTATATCGCTGGCTGTGTTTTTTGGTTCGCCCGCCGTTGCGGCCCGAGGATAGGAGTTGACCTCCGATCCGCTGTCACCCGACATCCGACTTACTGACTGCCACCCAAACCTTTTCCTTTACCTCGTCGCCCGCCACCGACTCGCGTCCCGTCCGTCGTTGTGGGTGACAGAATCTTCCAGCTTCCGACCCACTTCCCGCCACCACCCGATTTCCTATGACGCCCACGTTCTCACTTCCCCTCTTTGGCACTCCTCCGCCGTTGCGGCTCCTGGAGCCTTCTTCCAATCGGTGTAAGAACCTTGTCTCACCCGATCTAAGAGCTGCCCGACCGCCAAGTTACCCTTTCGGTGCCGTTCCGAGCTTCCTCATTTCCTCACCCGGATGAGCTAGGCTAGCCCGTTGTGAATATATCATTATATTTTTAAATTATGGATGCCTAATGTTTAAATTCAATGGATAATGCACCAATTTTGTATGCAGAGATCATCTCACGAATCGCCGAAGCAGAGCATCGTGCCGGAAAGGACAACGAGAACAAAGGACCGAGGCGCCGGCGGGACATTTTCTTTTCTGCGGTTACTGTCAGAAAATAAACGCCTGTAGAAATGATGAAGAAGGTGAACGACCAGGAAAGAAACTGAACCGTCAAGGACAAGGAAGAGACACGTTGAGGGAACCGAGAAGGGATCAGTGGTAGTTTAAATAATGGGAAGCTCGATGAAAGGAAGGATTTTTCCCTTAGAAAATTTTGTAATGGTTAACTTGTAAGAGGAACTATTTCGTTTTGCATAGTAAACTGCAATTTTATCTGCTGGAAAGAGTGAAGTAGTGAAATGTACCAATGCTATTCAATGAATAATGCTGAAGAAGAACTTTTCCGTATTCAGCCGTATTTCATGCGCTGTAAGGATATTTGATGTTTGGAACCTAAGTTCTTGTTAATTATTCTTGCAGTCTTTTCTAGGATGCATTTGCACTATGAGCAATAATTGTTGTTATAGAATGATCGGCTAACTGGTTATTTGAATATTTGTATTTTTCATGTGCTGTAGGAAAAGTATCATCTATCTGTGATTTTTCTTACCGTATGTGATTTTATATTGCTCAGTTAAGATGATAGCCTCGCTCCCTAGGGATAGTTTAGATAGTTAGTTATTTCTGTTCGTATCTGGTTTGTTTGCTTGTGGGCATAAGACGAGAGGTAAGAACCTGCGCATCACTTTGTGACCTCCTGCATTTAAGCCAGCCTGCATTTAATTAGACACGTGCATGTCATTCCTTTAAGTCAAAATACAAATTCCGGTGGACCGGGCCGCAACCGGTAAACCCTTGTGTTACTTTGACCTACGGTAGCCGGACCGTAAACCAGACGGATTCCCTATACCAAACAGTCAGCGGGCTAGTTGGGAACGCTGATTGGGGAGAATCCCTTACTGTTGCTGCCTGCGATTTTCCAAGCCTCAACAATTTTGGCGCTAGAAGGAGGGCCGCCAGTGCATGGCCGGCTGAGGAAACCCATTTTCCCGAGAATATTCCACTGGTCACAGTTCTGAAAGTAGTGTACCACGCAATTCAATTCCGGAAGAAGAAGAAAGAGAACATCTATACCCTGTTCGCAACGAGATTGTTAACGATCTGAGAAGACACACCAGGGCATACTTAAAGAAGATTGGAGGATTACCTATCATCCCTGAGTTGCCTAAAAGAGAATATAAGAGAAGAGACCGTCCTTTAATAGAAGATTCAGTGTTGGTTGGAGATTGGCAGGAGCTGGTAGAGACTGCCTTACAAGAAGTTGAGCTCCCTTTGAGTCAAGAGGGCCCAGAGACTCCCTACATTTCTCCTGTTCACACCCCTGTTGTTTCACCTCCGCATTCTCCACCCCGACTCATGTCCGGTGTTAACGCCAATCAACCCCCACCTAATCCTCCACCGCCCGCATGGAAGGCCAGATCACCTCTAAATCTGACCCCACCGTTGCACGACCTACCCCAGGCCTTTGAGAAGCTACTGCCCAAGTTTGACCCAAATGATAAAATCCTGGTGGATGATCATCTATAGAGTTTCTACTTGGCGATAGAAGGTTTGAAAGCTGGGGAACACGAAGATGTGGTGTGTAGACTCTTTCCTCATACCTTCAAAGGAGCTGCAGCTTCATGGTATTTTGGTTTTCCTGCCAATTCCATTCCAGATTGGAACACCTTCGAAAGAATGTTTAGAAGTAAGTATGCAGTCCAAAAGACGCATGCTGCCCTGATGAAAGGACTGTGTGCTTTAAAAAAAGAAAAGAAAGAAAAAGTGCACAGTTTTACACAAAGGTTTACAGCCTATCTTAAAAACTTATCTGATGCAGATAAACCTTCGGAAAAGGTCCTAATCGAATATTATACATCAGCTCTAGGTCCTGACCTGGCCATGTTCGCAAAAGGTAG
This sequence comes from Pseudotsuga menziesii, assembly GCA_001517045.1. Taxonomy (NCBI): domain Eukaryota; kingdom Viridiplantae; phylum Streptophyta; class Pinopsida; order Pinales; family Pinaceae; genus Pseudotsuga; species Pseudotsuga menziesii. Next base: position 47,171 of record LPNX010107596.1, read on the forward strand.
CGCCAAACCCACTTTGACGGAAACTTATGAAGAAGCAGAAGTAGTGGAAGCAGAAAGGGAGAGCATTGAAGATTACCCTGAACAGTCAGGGGAGAAAAGGAGAACGCTGCTGTTTGCTAAGCCCAAAGAAGAGAAAACACCAGATTACGAAGGTATGGCCAAAATGGTACAGAAGCTGTCTAACAAGGTCATAGATTTGGAGAAAGAAAAAGAGGCACAAAAGTTTTTTAGGCCATATTATAAGAAAAGGGAGGATAGCAACCAGACCCCTCCTCCCTCTCAGAAAACTGCATCCATGAACCTCACAGAGATAGGTATGGATAATTTCTGTACTTTTCATCAACAGCCCCATTCCGAAAAGAATTGTCCGCAATGGATAAATTCGATGACATTGGTCATGAATCAGATGTTGGATTCAAGATTGACGGAAGAAGATGAGGATGAAAGGAAAGAAAAAGTTGCTTCAACATCTACAGAAGAACAGGAAGAAGAGACTATGGCTTTATGGAGCTCCGTCTCTGTACTAGATGCGGAAGAAGAAAACAATCAGGGACGCAAAGAGGTCAGGGAGGCTAACGTCACCACCAGGAGCAAAGGGGAAGTTAGTAATGATAGTGTTCTGCTCCCAAAGATTCGAAGGCTGCAAAGAAATATAAAAAAAAATTTCAAGACAAATCCGTGGCTAATCAGATTCCGGAAGTTACCATTACCAGCCAGGATCCAAAGCAATGTAGAGCACCGCCTGAGCCAAGCGAAGAAAATGTAAGCGCTAATAAACCCCAGTCCACTAGACAACTAATCGAATATGATGTCGTTGAAGATTTAAAGAAGATAAAGGCAAATGTCCCACTGTTCGAAATGTGCAAAATACCTCAACAGAAAGAAAGATTGTTGAAAGCGCTGGAAACATCGGAAGAAAAGTTACCCACTGACAATCAGCCACGGCAAGAAGAAGAAATCGGGGAAGCCAGCATTGGTGGTAAGTCCAAAACCAAACACCCACCTTTCCTTTTAACTTTTGAAATTTTTAATCATAACGTCCACAATTGTCTAGCGGACTTAGGGGCGTCGATCAATGTCATGCCCATATCGGTTTGTAAGAAAATAAATGGGCAGCCTAAGCCAACCACGTGGAAAGTGGTGCAGTTGGA